>JABCJY010000112.1:0-91484 GCA_013184415.1 Fusarium concolor
AACCCGGTCCCGTGACTTAAGCGCCAGTATTGAACTTTGTCTAGTCAAACATGAAATAGTCCCACAATGTCACAGATTTAATTATGAGATGGGTAAGCCGGCGGTTAGGCCAAGTTCATATTCATCAGGCGATGCACTGACATCTAGTATCGTTGCAAAGAACACCTTGAAGAAGAAATCTTTATCAGCAGTTGAGGCCCAAAGCCTCTTTTACTCACCCAAGTCAAGCTATCGATTTCGTGAACTCCGAATATGAATTAGATGGCAACTGAAACGAGAAGTTTGTCCAGTCCCAGTCTATCCAGGCGACCACTTTTAGTCTATCAGCAGAGGCAAACCGGCCAGCCACTGTTTCATGTCGATTATCTTTGAACAAACGTTGGGTACCCCATAAACAGCCTCGACACCGCCACTAACGTACTCGGAAATATGACACAATAATATGTATCAGTACATTCATTTGATGAGGCGCAAGCCTGATTCGAAAACGATCGGCGCAATGATAGTAAGGGAGCCCTAGGATGGGATGCGAGCACCCAAGGCAAAAGAAAGACTAATATGAGTTAATACATTTCAAACAAAGAAAATGCCGATTGAATCACAGGACACACCAAGCTGAAGGCTAAAGTAAGACGGCTCGGGTAATATGCGCAGGAACAGCACTAGTACTTGCATCTGAATCTAAGCCAGGGCTACTAATATTAGTTCCACCATCTCTACGAGACTCGGCTATTCAACTGACGCTTACTCAGAGATCTCACATCCTCCAGCCACTGTTACCTATTCGCGGTAGTGTTTTTCTACAGTCGAAGGATTCGTAATGAGCTTAAGGGTCTCAGCATCAATGGCGTAGCCAAATGATCAAGTATACGACCACTTCCACGACGTCAATTGATGCTGGAACAGTCATCGCAACCTCAGCAGGCTTCACCTATATTCAAGAATCTTTGCCGAGCTCTTCTGCCAAGATAAAACGTTCTTCCATCAGGGGCGGCAAAACCCGGATCTCGTAGTTCGGTGCTAAGAAATAGGTTATATTCTGCCAGATCAATTAAAGGATCCAGAATTTCCCTGAGTCCATAAATCAACTAGAGCTTTACCTATACTTAATATATCACGATGGATTGTTAAATCGCCATGTCGCAATTTGGGCATCGTGGCATGCCACATAATGGACAAGGATCCACACTAATTTTCATACTATTATGTCCACAACAACAACAAGTCCATCCCCTTCTGCGTTGAAGTGGCCACCTGCGTACGGGTCAAATCACATTTCTGACACGTGAATTTCCCCTGATCATCTCCACTGGCCGACTGCTCATTGCATTCAGGATTTGGGCACTTTGTAAATGAATCTCCCCCTTGGCCGCTATTTGGAATGAGCTTTATTGACATTGAGATTTCGCAGCCAGGGACGGCCATCGTCTGCCAAGCAAGTACAACGTTTGGTAGAACGCCCTTCATTGCTGTATCGGCGTTAAGGAAGTAGCATTGCTGCTTAGCAACGTATTTCTCGCCAGGGCAGTTTAAAAATCGTCTTTGTAGAAATAGGCTGACATTCTAGCACTGAGTTAGTGACTGGCGGGTTTCTTGTTAGTTCATCTCTTACCTGCCAATTTCTGAAAAAGTCGTATTGTAAGGTAGTTTTACGCCCCAACACATCCTCTAAATTGATGCTTTCTGAGACTACAAGCAGTGGTGGCGTTGAGATAGTCGTAAAAAGTCGTGAATATTGTTGCATCAGTCGTGGAAATAAGAGCCAGGCTTTCATGATGAGATTATGCAAGCCTCGCACGATAGCATGCAGTATTGAAACCAGCAATTTAACTTGGAGGATATATATGGGTTTCTTCAACATACAGTGCAGCTAAAAGAGTGGTGATATTCTCTTCTTCACCTTGGATACTCGAATCAAACTGAGATGTAGGGTTTCCAGGTCGAAATACAGAATCCGTGTTCCCAGTGATGTTGAGAGCTGCTGGATCAGGCTTAATCTCGGGACTTAAAACAGCATCACTGGCGTGCGTTGTTTGGTTCGGTAAGCTGTCTTCGCAAATCGGTCGTATTTGCGAGGATTCTCCATCGGATTGTGGGTTACGAAGTTGTAAAATTCGACGCCTCCAAGTCTCAAGCTCATCAAGTTGGGTTCGAAGTTCATCAAGTTCGATTATTCGGCTATCAAGTCAAAGCATTAACATCTTGCTGAGGTAAAGAACCTCTAAATAACAACGTACCATCCTTGGAGTTGCTTCATGACTTGGTGATTTTGACTCTTGATCTCGCTGATCTGGTTGTTAAGGTCACTAATGCCTCCAAATCCACTGTCAAAATGAGTCAATGTGTTGTCCGGGATATTATAAATAGCGCCATTTACCTTGCTTGGAACTGGGTGAGAATATTCAAGGTCTGTAGCTGTGTTCCAACCCTTAAACGTAGATCATCCACATGCTTAGAATAAACGAGGGCCCACTGCGCCTTTCTAGGAATGCCACGGTACCATGAGGACGGTCTTTGCGGGCCCATGCTCTCATTGAACTTGGATATGAGGGCGAGGAAATTGGCCAGCGTAGACAAAGTGAGGTGTGCTTGTCGCTTTTCATGTTCCGCAAAGGGGTTATTGCTACTTTGACTCGTCGTGTTGGATTGTTCCTGCTGCAGCTGCGATAGAACATCTTTCAGAAGATTCAAGTCTGTGAGCACGTTGTTATTCTTCTGCAGCACCTCCAGTGTCTTTGGGCGCTTGGCTGATGTCCACAATCAGCTTCACAGCACTAATGAAGTCGCCGACAGAAAAGCCGAATCCGGGGGCCGACATTTGAGGCCCTTAGAAGATGAATTACCTGAGAAGAATTGAAGAAATGTTGAAAGGATTGAAAAGCCCGCTGCGGGGTCTCGTGGTACATACTTATGGAGATTCAGATTGACTATTTAGTCTTCTCTAGTGACAAGTCTACTATCTTGGCGACCTCGATGCTCTCTCGTAACACACGCTTCTCCTCAGATGTCAACTTGAGCACCTCAGTATCAGTCATACAGCTCATATCATCCTTTGTTCTCCCTTTATGCCACTTCCCATCCATCATCCAATATTCAGGGACCTCATAGCCATTCGGATCCACACGCTTATTCTTTAGCAAACTTCCATTATACCACAGTAGCTTGTCTTTTTCGTCTGTATGCGCGATGACAAAGCTACAAACCTTTGTTACATTTCCTCCTTCACCCTCACCCCAACCTAGCATCGATCCATAGTGTGCTTCGAATTCATACGTCGCGCCGCCAAGCTCGAGTCCCAGCCACCAGGACTCCTTGTCTCCGTGGCCTAGTCGGTAGGTAACTTCCTCGCGAACGTCATACATGTTCTGCCATGCTACATGGAGCAAGCCCACAAGGGTGCTGACACGGGCTTTGTTGAGGACCACTACTCCGGAGTCACATTCTTCGGCGTAGTCTTCTGTCCATACCAGCGAGCTGTTCATCTCTGGTGAGGGTACTTTGATCTGGTCTTTCCACCAGTTATGCCTTTCCTTGAAGGCATGCTGCCAAAGTAACCGGTCATGGAAAAGCAGAGCGCCTTTCTCGATGTAGGCCCTTTGGGCAAAGAGGTTCTCTGGCTTCTGTATGAACACGGCATCCGCATCCAAGAGAATGACTTCTTCAAACCGTGATCCGAGTAATGCAAATGCCTTGATAGCCCACCCACCGTCTTTGAGCTTCAATGTGGTATCGTCAAAGACTGTAAAGATGTCAAGAAACTCAACATCCAAAACGCCTTTCAGGCTCGAGATCCGATCTCGATCCTTCTTTGGTAGGTCATCCTCGCCAGCATATACAATTTGAATGGGCAGCCGACAGCCCAGGACCTTACGTAGGCTCACGATCAAGTGACCTGCAAATCGAACAGACTGCTCACCACCTCCGACGGGAATTACAATGCCTCTGCTTCCTCTGTCAAAAGAGTGACGGAGGTCAGATAATGGTGATCTTGATCCAGGGTTACTTGGGGGATTCTTGAGAAATGGGAATAATTGCTGAGCAGTGGTCTCAGTGATATCGAGAAGCTCTCGCCCAACAGTTGAAGTCGGGTTCAATTTGTCAGACTTAGACAACCACTGACTCAACTCTCTAGATCTTTGGCCGACCTCCCAAAAGGTGCTTTTATACGGCGCCCGCACCGGATTCTCAACAAATTCTTTTGCTGTCTGAGAAATATTCTTCAGTTCAGCTTCGCTGATAGGCGCAGTCAAGCCATGGCTATACCAGGCAGAAGAGCCTTTCCAGGTGATAAGAATAAGCAAGAAAGAGAATGATCCAAAAATGCTCAAGCGCGTCAGAGAGCGTGATGGATCTCTGAAGAGTTGACCAAGCCTGGCTGTCGATACCAGTGGCATGATTGAAGACAATCGTTTAGGCTTGAGGTCGTGTGACGTGATGGAGAATTAAGAATGGAAAATGGAGCGGCAGCGTGAGCGGTACCTAATTAAAGTCCCGTGCAGGCAAGGATGTCCCCCTGAACTTGTTTGTCAGAGATTGCAGGCGTTGGTCCAACCAGAAGTGAGACATCACATAACAAATCATCAACACGCCAACCATTGATCAGGCTGAACCGCCCCGGTTAGAGAATTGTCTTGGCTCAGGAGGCCTTAAAAGCCAGTTTCTGTCCAACCCAATCTTCACTGCATTCCCATTAGTTTCTCTGCTTCAAGATAGAAATGAATGTCAACAATCTTAGCATATTGCCCTACTGTTACAGGGCCATCGTTCGCGTACCTCGATGGTAAAAATTTCGAAACTTGGTTACATCCCTGCAAGCTGATCACAGGGGTCCCATGCTCCCATGGCGGCCTGAGTTGCTGATCATCAACTACCAGCCTGTCTTCGCTGCAGAGCAAGTGGGCCAACTCAAGCCTCTTTATTTAGCCCAGGCGGTTCAGAAAATAACCAGGAAAATGAGAGCCCGATGACATAAATAACTAGGCATTTAGACCCTAAGACTTAGGATAAGTTTATAGCATCCTTACTCAACTTTTCTGTAACCCACCTGGCCCCCAAGCTTATTTGCGATACGGATAAGTTATTGGTCGTTGGTTGTTGGTAGCAAAGCAACGATCCTAATTTTAACTCTCGATAGCGGGTTACTCTTCCTCTATCATTTGGGAGGCTCGTGGTACTTGAAATATCAAGAAGTTGGGAGGTTCGTTACCGCTAAGTCGCTCGTCCCAGACATTACCATTCAGCATAACAAGTTCATCACTTTACAGAACCTGAAGCTCGACATGAAATAGGACAATCAGCTATCTATGGCCTGTAACCCAAAAGGTAAACGAGTGCGATGCAGTCTTCATCTAACAGAGGGTGATGGTCAAGACCCAAAGCTGTAACAGAACCCTATACATAACATCCAATTGCAACAGTCAGATAGCCCCAGTAAATGCAGCCGAGTTCTTAAAAGGCTGAAATCTGGCGCTTACCTGCATCCCAGCTCTGATGAGCCATCTGACCGTGGGCTGTAAAAGCCCAGGCTCCCTCATAAGGCTCTCTCCTCGTCACTTCTCAAATTGTCATCATTCCATTGTCTTATTCCCTAAACCTTCGAATCCATATCTTTACAATGTATCCCAGGATTGTCATCAGTCTCGGTTTGTTTCTCCTACAGCCAGTCAGTGCTCAAGAAGGCGTATGCTGGGGCGTGGACGGCAAGCAGTGGACAAACAACAAGCAATGCCCTGGCTCCTCTGCCTGCTGTGGCGAGGACGCTACATGCATGCCTAACCGTCTTTGCAAGAACAAAGGCCAGGGCCAGAACGAATTTGTGAGAGGACCTTGTGCAGTTGCACCGTATGACAAGAAGAAGTGCGCTGCTATTTGTGTCTTTGGTTAGTCTCAGTCTTACTTTGTGGTGGCTCTGCTTGGGGGGTTGCAGTTGACTGATTCATCATTTGCAGAAGAAAAGAACAATCGCTTTCCACGAGTCAAGAGATGCGAAGATGGAAGTTATTGCTGCGACGACGACCCAGGTTGCTGTGCCGGCAAACGAGGCACTTTTCTCGATTCGAAAGGCAATCTTGAGGAAGACAAAGATTCGACAACTACCTCTTCGGCCGAGACGACATCATCTTCGACCACATCTGCTGCCTCCACGACGACATCTACTGAGCCAAGTGCTACCTCGGACGACAGCGACGAAGCGAATGCTGATACTGCGGACAACAGCCAAGGCATGAAGATTGGACTTGGTGTCGGGATCCCTGCTGCCGCCATCATCGCTGCGTTATCTGTCTGGATCTTCCTGAAACGGCGATCTTCAAACCACCACGACCAAGGTTCAACAGCCTTGTATTCCATGGCTCAACACTACTCGGGTTCAGGCCAGTCAGAATTCTCGCAGACACAGATGTACCACCAGCAATATCCTGCAGAAATGCCCAGCCAAAGTGACACAAAATCCGCCCGAACAGTGCAAGAGCTCCAAGGTTGATGGTTTGGTCGAACGAGGGATCAGATGAAGGTTCGCACGGGTTATGTTGGCTGGAGATTATTAAATGGGCAGCTGGCAAAGGTAGTCACGAGATGATGATTGTTAAGGCCATGGAGTTTAGTAAACTTGTTTTATTTTATGATCAGGTAACCCGGATCTTCATCATTTCGTAAGACTCTTAGCCTCATCTTACCTAAGTTGACGTAGCTTAGGGATAATTTAGGGTGTCGCATCATGACTACCTAGTGTCCTCCCAACTTGCGCCAACATCATCAGGTAAGATCCCGTTAAATACGTGCAGTCCATTCCAGAGCCCAGACCATTCGCACCATCCATCACCTCGAACGACGACCCAGTCCAAACGCCCAATCAACGACCCGCTGCAGTCAATTGTTTCGCTGGTTCAGCATGTTGGTCATAGCCTCTTTGGCACTGCGCATGTTGGCAATGTGCTTTACAAGTCGCTCCGCCTCCTTGAGCGCCTCCCTTTTTTGCTCAACATCCACCTCAGCTTCCTTGATCTCGTTACCAATCTCTCGGCTGAGCTGTTGAACGACTCCCTTGGCCATGTTGGACGCATCGCAATATGTTATCTTGAGCATGCACTCAAGACCCTGAACTCTGCTGGTGATGGCCTCCTGCTGGCTCACACCCTCCCGAGAGCCCAAGTCATGAATACTCAAACCCAAGAGATCGGTGGCAGGGCTGATATCCTCAGCGTCAAAAGCTTGGTTGATACGGTCGCGAGCCACGATCAGCATGTCTTTCTTGACCTGTAGTTCACCCACGGCGGCTTCAGCAGCTTTCAGCTCATCTCGTGCATCGTCTCTGGCCAACTCCGCATTTCTAGCTTCTTCTTCGAGGGACTCAGAGGTGGCGCTCTCAATCGCCTTCCAAAGTTCCTTTCTCTCTCGAGAATCAATGACTCTTTTCAGTTCCGAAAGAAGTTTCTTGTTCCGGGGGTAGTCTTCCTCATCCGCCATCTGCACCAGTCGAATCAGGGCTTCTCGTTCCTTGGTCGGATCGAGATAGGGTGGGCAGGGCTTGCCTATCAATTCGTGGCGAAGGCAGGAAAGGACGTGGATTCCGCAGTTGATATTGTCTTGCTGCACGGTGCAGGGCTAAATGGCGTCTCATGTCAGTATATAATTGTTGGGAGAGGGGTTGGAAAGACAAACCGTTACACATTTGAACTCCAGCTCATGAGTGAGGTTCTGCTGGTCCTTCCACTCACGAAAGCGAGAGCAAACAATGGCAAAGCGACCGTCGTCCGCACACGAGTCATGGTGATTGAAGACCATGCGGTTGAGGGAGATATCTACAACAGCAAGCGTCCAATGCTTAGGGCTTGGATGGTGAATGACAAAGCAAAACTTGGTGCAGTGTTCCCCCAGCCCCGACTTCAATGGTCCCGTAGGTTTGTTGAGTCTGAACCAGAGAGGATCAACGACGCGCACCTTGCCATCGTTTGGAGCGTAGCGGGCGACAATGAGTTTGACGAGAGGTTCAATAGTAGCGTCAGCCAACTTGACATCATTGGTGAGCTGCTGGTAGATGCTTGCTGCTTGCTCCGCAGCCGTGGAAGGCTTGACAGTTTCGACCCGCTTCTTAGCTGGTTTACCTTCAGCAATTGTGTCTCCCTCCCTCTTGCGTTTGGGTGCATCAGTCGAGCTCCGAATGTTGAAATGATCCGAGCTGCCAAGGATTGGAGATGCAGATAGTGCACCTGAATTGAGTGGTGGATCTCGGATGAGCGGGCCCTGCGCCAAAGGAGAGAGCGTGAGGGCGCGGCGATGGCTGTCAGGTATGCTCATCCTGGAGGGTGTGCGAGGAGGCTCTTTGGCTTGGTAAACGTCTGGCTCAATGATTGCATCCTTGGAGCCGCTGGCAGCAAAGTTTTTGAAGACAGTGGCAGAACGGAGCTTGTCGTAGATGTCATCATTGTCGCTGCTTTCGCTTTCGGCTTTGGGGCTATCTCCTTCGTTGTCGCTGTCCTTGATGACACCGGCTTTGCCATTGTTGACACTGTCCTGAGCACCTATGGACGGGCCTTTTGCAGAGGCATTACGCCCTAGAAGGGACTTCAATTCATTGTGTGCCGAATCCGCAATGCCTGCAATCAAGCGCAGCGAAGAGCTGTTCTTCACACCTGTCCAAAGGAAATTGAAGGGTGAGTCCTCGCTCTCACTCCACAAGAGCGGCAGCGGGATGTGTTCATCTTGTGCCAACCTGGTGATCCTGACCATGGAATTGACTGCACCTCGAGAAAGGGCATTCGTGTGCGGTGGGTTGTCGTGGGCATCACGCACCTCGTCGGGGAGCCAACCTTTGCCTCCCCATTCCTGATCAAGCCAGTCCATGTTGTGCTTCATAGAGCGACTGTGCTTTTGTTTTCTTGGCGGCATGTCCATGGCGAGTGCGCACACGGTGATACAACGGTCGATAGTTTTCTCAGCGTTAGTCGCGGCAGACGAGCAACTGTTGTTGAGACTGCGTTGGTCTTGGGTGATACTCATCAGCAAGACGATGAAGAGAAGATTGGGTGATACGGGTTAACGTGCTAGGTTTGAGCGGGAGAACTTGAGGGATCACGGTGATGAAGTATTGAAGTATTCAAGGGGTGAAGAAGGATAAAGGGATGGAAGAGAAAGGAGAAGATCAGGTACAGACAGGATAAACTTACGAGGGAGTAAGTGATGAGGAATGGAGAAAGAGAGCTGTGTAGACGAAGAGAAGAAGAAAAGGACCTGCTCTCAGTTGCTTGATGCAGTCTAAGTTCCTTTATTGCTCCAAAGAACTTATGGAAGAAGTGTGCAGGCAACCGTGTGGTGTTTTGTTGAAGTACCCGATGCGGCAATCAAACAACGCAGTGAATCGCAAGCGCTGGTGTGGGAGAGAAGCAGAAGCTTTTTGTCTCTGCTGAAGTGCGCAAGGCTCGAAAGGCACCGCTTGCGAAACGGGCGAGAGGGGACGTTGACAGATAACTTCTGTGGTGGATGGGAAAAGAATTGTAGGTTGTAGGTTGTCGTGCGTTCTAGGAAGAACGGGTGAAAAAGAAGAAGATAGCAAAATGCAGTGACTGAAAATGCAAAGAAGAGAGCTTCTTTGAAGAAGTTGAGGAGATGGAAGGGATCAAGAGATGGCAGAGATGGCACACCAAGTGGACTACACCAACCGCCATAAATCGTGGCGACTGTGAATCACCTACCAAGCGTTGCGATATTCCTAACGTCGCTGCTAGCTTACTGATCTCTTGTCGTGCTGCATCTTGGAGGGTGTCGTGGCACATGTTGGGATGTTCGCTCTGGTGTTTTGGGAGGCGACATAACAGCGACACATTGGTTTGCGCTTGCAAATGTCGATAGAGAAAAAATCCTAAGCAAACACCGGTCGTATGATTCTGCAAAACCGTCCTGCTTTCTGTTGCTTGACCCAGACATTGACTTCAAGCTGGTAAAAGCATCCCATAGCTCATGTATGGTCGCGTCAACGATACGGCAGGGACAAACAGGCTTCATGCCGGAGTTTACAGCGCCCTTCATCCTCCATCCATGTATCAATCGGTGCGTTCGTATCGGTGTCAGTGTCGGTTGAGCTCCAGCATTGGTAAACGTTTGGCTATCTCGAGTCGCGACGCGTTGCTCCGGAACCAGACGACCGAGACGGTGGGCTTCGGGCTTCCTTGATCTTTGGACGTGCAATTTCCACGATGTTCGGATATTCGCTGTCGCTTGACATGAAGAAATTGGCTTGGGCGTTGGTCAAGAATGGATCCGATCCACGGGGTCGAACAGCAGGCGGGTTGTTGTTTGAGCTGAGTTTCGGCAACCTCGACATCAGCTGAGCTCTGGACGTGACTCGTGCTCCACTGCCGCAGGGTAGCTAAACATGCAACCTCGACGGCCACTGGTCTCTTGGACCGTATTTCTAATTGATATGTAAATAGCTCTCTCAATGCAGAAAAGAAAACATTTGAAAGAAGAGGATGGTGAGGCCAATATTGAAGAAAGAGCCGAAATTCTCAAGGGACTCGTAACGCAGTTGCTTCTCGTTCTATCGTCCAAGGAACAATTGCCAGATTATGTTCAAACCGTGCCTAGGTAAAGATGAAGGTTTTTGTATAAGTACGATGTAATTTGTCGCAAAGACCGCTAGACCAAGTACCCAAAAACGAAGACCTTCGTTATCGTGATAACGAGGAAATAGGGCTTATATCAGCTTCTCCACATAATTCATTATTATTATTTGAATTAGAAAATTATCCCTGTTATACCATACGGTCACTCTAGCTTCCTGTCCGACACTGTGACAGATAATCCAACCAGCGCTAAACCGATTTCAATACAGCTCGATACGCGAGGCGATCTGCAATGTTTGTAAACCACTGCGATTCGGCGCGTACAAAAGAGCACTCGATACATACGTCACATCTTTGTTTGTAACCATTTATGCCAGGCCGGGTTGCAGTTGCAATGATTATACACAATTTAGAGAAGCTAAGAAAATACCACTTTACATGCCGCAGAATATGATCATTTGTCGCTTTCTTTAGAGTCTGCCACCTTTCACAGGCCAGAGTCACCTACAAATTATTCCTCATTCGTATCCAAGCGGTCGAGATTCGATGTCAAGTTGAAGTGACTAAACAGAGAATAAGTCACATAGCACTCATATCCTATCATTTCCAGTTGTTAGCTCAGGAGCAATAACATAAATTGAGTCTCAATCTAGGCATAGTCACAATCCAACAACCCCATTAAAACGTCACGGTTAGGCCAGTTAGTAACTGCAATCCACTCCCGCAGGAAGAACTCTTCCTTGAAGTCCTTATCTCGCTCAATCTCGGGTCTGCCCCTTGCAGCTTGGCATCTATTTATGACCTCTATTATCTCCAATTCTGTGAAACTTGGGAAGCCGTCAGCCACAGCAGCGTGATGACTCTTTGTTTCTCGAAATTCAATCGTTAAAGATTCTTCATAGTCTTTGCGGCAGAATAGAATCCGGCAATATGGATCGTATCCTCGCTTCAGAAACTGTTCAATTATCATTCCGGGGTTCCACCTCTTTCCGAAAAGCACAATCGTTCGAACTAAGAAGTACTGCCAAGGAGTCAAAGTGTCTGAGTCCACGTCAATGTCATGATTCAGTCTAAGATAAGGGATCAAAGGCACATGGGAGTCCATTGTGAAGATGTCGTTCTGGAAAAATATCTCCCAAAGGTTCGAATAAAGCAGAGCCTGTCCGATCAAAGCTCTTTTAATAGGACTACCGACAACGCTCGAGTCATTTCGAAGCTTCCATTCAACGTAATCTTGATGATTGGCGGCCACTGCAAAAAGGATATTGAGGTAAGGAGTCCTGGCTGGGGAAGACTGCCGGCACCGTGGCCGGATATATGGTATGCCATGATGTCCAGACGTATTAAGATAGAAGAACCATTTCGAAGTATGGCTATCTAGCCAGGTGTCGTTAATCCAGGAGCCCATGTATTCCAGAAACGAGTATGGCGGTTTGTCAAGGCTATTTTCAAAGCGCATAATAGCTATTTTCATACAAATATATCTTTGCCAGATTTCGTGCGTTTCTTGCTTCAAAATTCGTGTAGAAGCAAAAGAAAGTTGAGTAAAAACATCGAGGGCATCGAAATTATGGAGAGCCGCTTTCATTTGGATACCGAGTTCCGGAGTTCCCGTATTGCTGTGGAACATGTCGGGAACTGATCGGTGCACAAATTCGATCGTGTATATGTTATGACCCGATATGCCCTCCTGCAAGCGACATTCAACCAGCCCGCCACATGCGCCACGAAGCTGAGCTTGAAGAAGATCATTATCTTCGCCAACCCCATCAATGCTATCTCGCATGGGAAGTTTCGCATCCCTACTGTATTCTTCAAGTAGCGAGAATGCGACTAGTGTGAACGGAACTCCATAAG
The DNA here is from genome assembly GCA_013184415.1 of Fusarium concolor. Classification (NCBI taxonomy): domain Eukaryota; kingdom Fungi; phylum Ascomycota; class Sordariomycetes; order Hypocreales; family Nectriaceae; genus Fusarium; species Fusarium concolor. The sequence continues at coordinate 12,417 of JABCJY010000112.1, forward strand.
ACTTAGCGCTCTGAAGCATTTGGATTGTCCGCAACGTCTTCATCGCATCATCAGGTTCCAGATCCCGTAGAATTTGTTTGAAAAGAGTCTCAAGGCCTTCTGGTAGGGTTTTAAGGTGTTTCCCTAAAGTCTCATCACTGACCTTGTGTGACATCTTGTTTCGAATTGCTTTGACAACGAGATATGTCCACAGGAAGATACCTGAAGATCTCGCAGGAATAATACCAATAAACTTGTTTTTGAGGTTTTGGTTTCTCAAATTTCCAAGGCGACTGCGAACATAGTCCTGAATATCGAATCTGGTCAAGTCCTGGAGTCGGAAGCCTGGGGCGCTCGCATATTCATCCATGAAGACGCCTTCTTCTCTACTCGAAACACAGAGCTTGAGACTTCCATTGGCATGGGTTGTCCACTGGCGAGGAATGTCAACCAGATCGATGTAGTCTAGCCCGCCCTCAGTACCGGGCTCGAATTCGTCTAGTCCATCAATGAAAATGCATAGACTGTGCTGATCGAGTAGCTCCCGCGTTTGCAGGAGCCGCTTCAGTGCATCTAGAATCACCACCCTCGAGAAATCCAAGGTGTTGTGGACCCCCCAAGGCGACTTAGTGACTTGGGCCCAATGTTTGGGGAATGTCTCAGGTAACAGATCCGGTCGTTCTCGGAGTACAGCATGAAGTAGCGAGCGGCAAAGCCCGTATAGAGACTTTTGTGCCGTTGTGCCGTGACGCCAAAAGAAAAAAGAGGCGAAGATGAGTCTTTTTGCTCCTACCAGGCGAGTTAGCCACTTGTCTTATCGATGAATGAGTGTTATTTACCTGCCCATTTTCCAAGTTCTTCCTTTGTTCTCGGATGAGAACAGAGAAACTTCATCAATGTGGATTTTCCAGATCCCAATTTTCCTGAAATGTGGAAAATTGGTGACGATGGTGTTTTTGATGAGAGCCAACCTACAAACTTCTCCCGCGACTCGACTTGCACCTGCATAGTTAAGTCCCGTCAGCTTAGTCCTTGCAAGCTTTAGTATTTAGTATTACCTTGAGAGTTTGTTTATCCATGTAGTAGAGAGTTTCCCCAGACGTCTCAACATCCTCAGGAGAGCTACGAAATTTCTCCGTCATAGAAGCTGGCTCATAAATCCAATTGAAAGTGTTCTCATGCGCAACGTGAACTGCCTCATATCGATGACACATTTCACCAAATTGGAGGTCTTTTAGAATGCGATCTTGATAGCGCAACGTGCGTCATCGTCAACCAATAGGAGCTGCCGAAGATGTTCCATGGCTTGCGTCAAATCTTTGAGCTTAGTTTCATTGTTTTTGGCAAGAGAAAGAAGCTCTGTAAAACCACTGGAGGCCTCGACTCTGTTGTATGTTAGATATTAGCTGTTAGTAAATGGCGAGTGATGCATACTTCGAAAACCCTACAAGTGCGAGAGTGAGCTGATCGCGATAATCTTTCAGCTGGTTTTCTAATTCACTGATGGTCTTTGACTTTTTGTTGGCCTTGACGGCGTGTCGTGGTGAGTTGAAGGGATTCGACGAGTTTCGCTTCGGCTTGACTTCATTCAAGGTTTTCACGAGTTCTGTTGAGATCGTCTTGCACTTCTGGGCAAGATCCGACAGCGATTGTTGCTCGGGGGACAAACGGGCGTTTCCTGTGACCTCAAGCCTTAGAGCAGCTTGTTCCACTTCGCTGGTGACACTCTCGCGGTGTCTGTTCTCATCTAGAGCGCCATCAAGAGAAGTGTGGATATTGTAAGCGATTTTTACAAGCTTGAGGCCTGCTTCAACAAAAGTCAAAATACCAGAGGCCAGTCCGACCGCCGAGACGTGATCCATGGTGATACAAGCAAACCGCAAGCTAGGCTTGAAAGATGATGAGGGGAAATGCACCGCGATTTCAGTCCTGTTGGCGGCCTCACAACGCAGCCTGATCATGCAAGGCCATCGAATAAGTTGTCTTCTTGAACTTGGACTCAGGCATCAACATGGAATCAACAATAAACTATTATTTATACGCGTTAAGTTAATCATAAGTTAATATTTATTATGATTAGCACCCTAAACACACCATTTATAGCTATTAATAAACTAGCAAAATACTAATGACATTTATTTTACCATTGACAACCCCAGAGCATTTGTGTTTACTTAAATCTGCTATTATTTCTAGCCTGTTCAGTCAATTCTTCACATGCAATGCTCTGAAAGGCTACAATTCAGCCAACAGGTGCCGTACAGCCGAAGCCCAATGTTCTAGACCCCACGAGATTTCAGCTCATCAAGCCGATATAATCAGCCACCAGAGTCTAGTAACCCTGCCACGTCATCGACTTGAATTTAAGCCAGACGTGTTCCCAAGTTCTTTACTTCTGGTCCTGGCCAGTTCAGACTACATTTTCATAATGACTGCCGAGGAAACCCCAGGAGAAAAATCTCAGACGGAGCTTGCTCGACTCTGGAGAGATGCGTTCCAGGCCTATAACGACGCGGTGGGGAACAAAGGCCAGAAGCTCGACCTCGACGGTGGCCATCTCGTTACAAGCTTAGCCCAAGTCTTCGATTCCGTTGATACGTCTAAAAAGTCATTTGAGAAATGGCGAAACAATGGTGGAAACTGGGACAAGGCAGTCCACTTCATCGGCAAGAATCTTGACTACGCCCAGAGAATTGGCGACCAGATTGCTTCGTCTGCTTCTGCCACGTTCCCCCCAGCCAGCGCGATTTGGACCGTCGCAACGTATGCTATTAAGGCTTGCCAGGCTCAGTCTAAGGACTATGACCAGTTACTGAGCCTTATTGGCGAAGCCGGGTCATTCTTAAAAACGCTACAGATCATCGAAGACAATTTTCCCGACTGCGACTGCTATGCAGAATGCGTTACAGATGCATTCACCGCCATAATGGTCGTCTTTGCCATCCAGACAAAGTATATGTGGGATGGAAGGCCGTTGAAATTCTTGCATACTCTTGTTCAAGGAGGTGGCGATGCGAAACTTAGTGCAGCCTACGGCGATGTTACCACAGCGATCTCGCGGCTGACTCGTGCGAATGGCCTCCTGACTGTGAGAAATACACAGGACATCAAGAAGCTGATGGCACGTTTTGGAGAGAAAGTTGATTTCATGCACGAGGAAATGGTTGTCTACTTCCAAGACCAAGGCCAACGAATCGAAGCTGGTTTTGAGCTGCAGGCACTCAATTTTCAGCAACAGGAGGCTTCGCTAGACAGCATCAAACGAGGCATCAGAGAGCTGAGAAGCCAGCTGCTCGGTGGTGATAATCTTAATGCGTCTACACAGTCCACAATCGACCCCATGGCCGGCAAGTCGATGGCACTGAATATCACAAAGCAATTCTTTGGGACACCGCCGAGTCCCTTGGCCAAATTCAACGAGCTGCGCCGCTCTTTCGTGCCGGGTACAGAATCTTGGCTTTATCAAGACAAGGCGTACCAACAATGGCAACACGGCGAGACCAGCTTTCTCTGGATCATGGGTGAACCAGGATTGGGCAAGACTCATCTAGCCTACTCAATCATTGACACGCTCCGAAGCCAGACCAAAAATGAGCCACAAACATCAGTCGCCTACTACTTCTTCCAAGACTCTAACGAGCCTTTCAGGTCTGTTAAGTCAGCTCTTCGGTCAATTGGTCTGCAGATTGTCAGTCAGAACCCCAAGCTTCGTGAGAAACTCGCGAGTGTAACGTCTCACTTTTGTTGCGAAACATGGTCTTTATTCAACATCTGGCGATGGGCGATTGATTACAATTACAACGAACAATCCAACGAACGACTCTTCCTCGTCATCGACAGCCTGGAACAAGCAAACGCCGACGAGGCGAACGAGCTCCTCGCGTACTTGGAATGTACCGTCAACCTCAATCAGAAAATAAGAGTTGTTTTTACTGGTATCGATTCTGAGCTATTGAGCATGTGGAGGAAGTATCGTGTCACCAAACATATCGCGACTATTTCAATCGATTCGAGGATTGCCCGGAGCGGTATCAAGAAGTTGCTTGACTCTAGGTTCGAGTCGCTTCCTCGGTTATCGAGATTCAGTGATTATGCAAAGGCCAGAATTGCAAAAGTTATAGAAGACGGTAACTACGGTAAATAGTGATCCCTAAAAAACTAACATGAATGGACACACCTGACTGATCATTGACAGGGCTTCAATACGCCGACAGGATTTTACAATACCTTGACTGCAAGGGTCTCGAGCGTCCAGCAATGAGGGCTCTTGAAGAGATCCCAGAAGACCTGACTCACTTCTACAGTAATGTGTTGACAGCGTGCTCTGACGACTTGAAAGAGCAAGAAAGGTCGTCACTTAAGCTCATACTCGCTTGGATGACCTTCGCAGAACGCCCAATTACTCTCGAGGAGGCGTACAGTTTACTGGAGTTGAAGACTGGAAGACTCATCGATCTCGAGATGGAAGTAGCAGGAAGGTGTTCAAGGTATGAGACTAAAGAAACAAACAGATCCGAACTAACTTGGGTCATGCAGTATCCTGGACATGTCCAGCACTCTCATCTGGGAGGAACGAATGGAAGAGATGAAACACAAGGCAGTCTTTCAGAAAGATTCCAACGCTGAGATACCGTTCAGTGACGGGGCTGACGAGAATCCTGGGCGTGAGTACCAGCCTGATAGTTCGCTTCTGATTCACTTCCAGGCCAGCACCCTTCGTGACCACATGCGTGCAGCGAATGCCTCCAGCAGTAGCAGCCTACAGACATCGCCGCTCCTATCCCACGTTGCGATCTTCACTACTTGTGCAGAAGTACTCTGTGGCCCTGAAAGAATTGATGTGAAGAGAGCACTCGAAAAGTACGCGGCGAGCTACTGGATGACTCATTTCATACAAATCATTGATATTGCCACGTCCAAGGACAAGGATAGCGAGACTTATACTATTGATGCCACGGATGACCTTGTCCTAAGAGTGATACAATGCTTCAGTAACATCTGTTCAAACAAAAATGATGTTGTGAAAGTAAGTTTACGGTCGTCGAATAGCCGATATATCTAACCCACTAACCAAACTGTACCCAGAAACTGTTGTTATATGAAGCAGGAAAATGCTACGATGACTTTAACAGCAAGGGAATCCCTTATGCGATTAAACTCTGGGCACAAAGGGCTCTCGAATGCTCGCAAGACATGGTGGAGGACGAGATGAAGCTTTGGGCACAACGAGCCATTAAAAATCCGGCCCATGTTTTGCAGCCCCTCGCCCGCGGCCACGTCTCTCACTGGTTTACTGAGATTCATGAGGCCGGGGCTTCTCGAGCTTTCAAACTCGCATGGAAAGCCTTTATTACTGTACGTTCATCTCTGCTCACAAGAACTCTAGATAAACTTGAACTTGGACTGATTTGGAGTAGCGGCACGCTGATCCCAATCCTCCGGCTGAGGAAGACGAAGAAGAAGACGACCTGGGGTTCTACAAGGAAAACGATGGTCAACATAATGAGGATGATGAAGACACTTCGGAAGAGGAAGACATAACTTGCTGCCTACAGAAACTAATTTCCGCTTTTCAAGACATCCAAGTCGGGCCGTCTGGTTATAGGGCTATGGGATTGACGCTCCTTTCTGGGGGAACATCTGATGCCATGGAAGAATTCAAAAAGAGCCTGGAGCGTTGTGAAACCAACGTTGACAAATTTGCCACGCTGTCTACTATGGCCGAGTGCCTTTGGAGCATGGGAGATCAGGAAAAGGATGCCTATAATACAGCATGCAAGGCACTCTCACTCGACCGCTCTGACCTGGACATGGAGTACCATGAATTACTTCACACTACACTCATAGTACGAGCCAGCTATGAGTCCAGCCACGACATGCTTGAAGCCGCTGTTGAAACGCTGGTGGAGGCTATGACAGTGTACTCTGGGGATCAGCGAAAGACAGCCCAAGATTTCAGCATGCTGCTTCGTACTCTTGACAAACTCGGCCGACACCAAGACATTCTCACCAGCATCGAAGAATGGGGTCCCATGCGACTCGCCGTAACTGCTGAGGACTGGGATGAGGTGAACTTGTGGTATCAAAAAGCGGCTAAGCAAACTGGACAAGAGCAAGTCATGATCACCACGTACGAACTCTTGGTCCAGGAACTTGCACCGCTGGAGTGGGCATCGCCAACGCGGTATCAGTACGCGCTTGGCTGCCGTCGTAGCATCGGCGATACGGCTAGGGCCAAAGGCTTGTTGTATGAGATCCTGGATGCAGACAATTGCATCGATCCAGCCACCAACACCATCTCGGACAGCATTCCTTATCTCGCGCGGCGAGAGCTCGCCGAGATAATCTACGAGGAATTTCTCCAAGCGACGAGCTCCTCTCAAAAGCGTGCTTCACTCTCTGAAATCGAGGTTCTCACGAAACGGAAGCTCGGAAACGCCCACCTCACGTGCGACACGCAGTCGACATATCTCAAGAGGCCTGAAGCGACCATACTCTCACGAATGTATCGTCGCTTTGGGCCGCTGGACAAGTTTGAGGAGACATTGACTGAGGCGTTCAACGACTGCTTGGCGAACCTTAGAGATCAAAACCCGTGGAACGACTCGGAGAACCTGCGTGAGCTGTGCAATGTGCTTGCGTGTCTCCCGGGTCTGCAGCATGAAGCGGCCCTGGCACTAAGTACTCAGTTCTATTATCTTGAAAAGGAGTTGATGGTCAAGAGTTTGCATCTGATTTCGAGAGAGAAAGAGAACGCGGAGGGGATTGATTTAGAGGAGGACAGCGGTGGAGATTGGGAAGACACCGACGACGATGGCGAAGAAGTGGTAGACGGTCATGACAATGTAGTTCATGTCGAACATGGAAAAGGGGGCAAAGATTGGATCCGCGCCATACTCAACGACGAATGCAACGACGAGTATGACATCTCAGGCCACCGGGGCATTCATTGCGGTGGCTACTGTGTCGACAATGCAGGCGATATCACGAGTTGGAAACAGACGGCCATGTATCACTGTGTCATCTGTACCGACTGTGACTGGTGTGAAACGTGCTACCTGAAGCGCACCTTTGATAATAGTGGTGGTTCGGAAGGGGAAAGATGGAGAACTTATTGTGGTGTAGATCATGAATTTGTCCGTGGGCCAGTGGAGGGCTGGCTAGGAATCAAGGATGGAAAGATTGTAATGCAGGATGGGGAGCCGGAAGAGTTTCACAAATGGTTGGAACGGCTGGAAAAGGAGATATGGCCAAGGGCTTGGGAGGAGTTTTGGAAGCGATGATATAATTACAGCCTGATTTATTCAATACGTTTTTGACGTGCTTTAGGATATCTAAGACTGAATAGGAGAAAAGAGCCCCCCCCTTTAAACTTTTCTCAAGCTATATACTCCTGAACACGCACATTGGCCATCTATGGTCGAGCTGTCTCGCCTTGGAATCCCAATCGGAAAATATTAAGCCATCGAACTCTGTGATTGACCAACAGCTCAAATTTGCATTTCCTCTCCTGGTATATGAGCCTAGTAGCAGGTAGTCGAAAATTCTGGTCAGTCAAAAACTTCCAAAACGTTGAAGAGTAATAGAAGGAAGGAAGAATAACTGCTTACCATCTCCGTCTAGAATTACCTAGACTCGCAAAAGTCTTCGTACCCGATAGGACATGGGTAATACTTGTCACCACGCCAACAAAGGTTTGGGTTCTCCCATATTTTGCATTTGCCGATCTCAATAGCAGCCCCGAGATTAGACAACAGCTGCAATGCTTAGAACAATGTCGGGAAGCTTCTTAGTGGCTGGTGTTGTGGAGTGGTTGTATAGATGCCTTTGAGGTATTTTGTGTAGAGGTGGGGAAAGAGAGGCATGAATGGGAAGGCAATCGAACGTTTATACGCGATGGGTTGTCGTGCTGGCATGGCTGGCTAGTATCAAGTCATATGGCCTGTTGAAGAGCATGCCAACTACGCATGAGTGAGAATATTATGCAGTCGGCTTCATAGCCACCTCTTTGTTGGCCGTGGCGAGTTACAAAGACGAAAGCTCCATTGTAGGATTTAGGATTGAGGGATTACCTTCTACTTCGGTAGAGCCTGGAAACCGGTCCCCTTTGCTTTATCTATCCACTTGTAGTGGGAGAGTGTCCAAGCACAGGGGCTAAGCTACCTAACGAACGGATTTGTTAACAAAGCCATCTATCACTTGTTGATGTAAATAAACAGTATAATTTACACTATATTCCCTTCCAACGCGGGTATAGTTTTCTAAAATGTAGATATCTCTAATACTCAAGTAAGCCCTGGGGCCATCAGTAACCTTATTTCCTCTCTCCACCATACATATACCTAGTCATTTTATAACATGTGCTTGAGGCACGGTTGTTTGAGTCGGCATCGAGTATAGACAGGGATGCTGATCTCCAGACCCTACCCAAGCACCAGTTGATAACCGAGAGAGAGCGCTTTCGACAATTATCTCAGCCTTCCATTCTTGCGATACTACGTGGGGATTCACAAGCACAAAAGTGCCATGGGAGGATTCACGGATCACTTTATAGCCTCAAACATCTCGATTTGCATGCCAGAATGTTGTGTTGTAACGCTCCATATCGCATTGCCGGACCGATAGTCCAACATCCGACATAATCAGACTGTCGTATTGGGTTAAATATTAGTTAATCGGCTTACATAAAGTGGATTAATGTAACAGAGTGATTATAGTCAGTCTGAAATAGTACCTTCAATACTGCTAAGTTACTGTTGGTATACTCACCTTCAATAACGCAGCCATCTTCTTCGGGATGCGCGTGCTTATGAGATTTTTGCCAGTCCCCAGGGAGATCGCGTAAGTCCTGAATTGAGACCTTGATAGATGAGACTTTGGGAATCAATAATGGCTCGTGTGAGATTGGGTGCCAGGGAATGCCTTCTGGTGTTTGCTGGGCTTAAAGCACTCGTGGGCCGTTAGGATCATCAATTTTCTCTGTAACAAAGAGATTCGACTCCAAAGGTCCCTGTATGTACCAGAGGAGCCTTTGCGTGGCCTCGGTCTGCATAGGCACTTCCTGCTTGCGTAGCTCCTCGCGGTATGGAAATTGTTGAGACATTAGACGATATAATAGAGTTCGGAACATAAACTTAGGATTCAGTGATAGAATGCTCGGTAGCGTGAAAGAAAGAGAATTGTGGATGTGATACTGAGGAATGCGGCACCGGTTATAATATTTCCATGACAAGAACGGTTATACCATTCTTATATCCACGATTAGGCCCAAGCAATGCATTATTTCTTGGATCAGTATGCTTATCGGCTGCTCTGAGACAAGCCAATGTCTGAGTCTAGGCAACAAACAGCGCTACTTGGTCCGTTCATTACACGTCCCACGTTGTTCAATGGCGCCTGGACCAGCAAGAAACACCACTACAGCACTAACACAAACAGACACAACAGTTGATATTGATTGCTACGAAATAATGGTTGAGTGACCTTAATAACAATACTACAACATTCTGAGCCCAAAATGTGTTTCTCATCGCATGATCATCCATTCTCCTGTGCTTGGGTCATATGAAAGATCATACACCGTCTCCGCGCCCTCGTCCTCAGCAACACTGTATTCTATAACGACATTAGGCTCGTTGTAATCACCCATGAACTCAAGAACGAATTTGACTTCAGCTCCAGGACTCAGGCCCTCCCGAAACACGAAGGAAAATGGTTCCGATCTCACTACTCGTCTGCTATCTTCAAGCTTCACTGACTGAAGATATGTGACAGGCGTACCATCATTATCGACACCAGTCAACACGATGACTTGTCGATTATGCGCATCTCGCTCCATCTTGATCACAAGTCTCCGTTTGAGGATGAAACTCGGGATAGTGAATCCAAGCTTATCCATCACTCTCGTCATCAATACGTCTGATTCAGACCAGACATGCATATATGCTAGAGGCTCCATGAATGTCTCTTGCAAATTGCAAATGATGAGTTTGCTCTTTTTACTTTTTCCGCAGGTCTCAGGGATGCCGCTCGCTGGAGGGACACTGAGGGACGATCCGAGCGCAAGGCACAGATCAGCTTTCTTGGCGTGACTTCGAGCAAGTTTGAGTGGTTCTTCGGGTAAGAACTCTCCAAAGTTGATGATGGTGTCATGAAGATTTCCTCCGCATGCAGTGCACTTACGACCTGTTCGGTGATCATGAACAGTCTTTTCGTAGCTTGCGACAGCTCGAAAGTCTGCTACCTTTTAGCCAAGTGTCATTGGAATTGCTCAGAAGTATTACCTCGAATATACTCTTTTCCGCAGTCTTTACAGCACTCTCGATTACTGTTTCCATGAAGTTCAGAGATTCGGTCCTGTTGAGGTCAGTGACGACGCTCCAGCCTTCTAATCATGCACTGACTCGCAGGATGCCGCTCCTTCTATGCAAGCCATCGCAATTCTGGCTAACAAGATACTTCAAAACACCCTGGCTTTGTAATTCTACCAAGGCCATATGCGTTGGTGTTGGGATGGCTTGAAGCGTGCTGGTAGCCTTGCCAGTCCGAGCTCTTCCTTGCGCTCGGAGCGTCCAGGCGCCTTCGGGGCCTCTAAAATCAGGAATACCTATTTTACTCAATTCTTCAGCCTGAAACTATAGAGGAAAGGAGATCTGCTAACTTACCAGCGGAAGTTGAGACGCCTGCACCTGTGAAGGCAATAAAGTGCTTGCTCTTCTTGATGAGGGCCACAAGCTCATCTGCCTGTTTGTCGATGACGTCGAGAGCATCGCGACGCTCAGGTGGCGCAACTTTTGGCGCTGCAGAAGCCATCGTTATTAACTGAGACAGAATATCAACACTAGAGAGAAATGTCGGTCAGTCCATGCTTCTTGTATTCACGGTCTCATGATGCGGGTCTTTGCTGACAGCCCAGCTTGGGCTAGGCAGCCGCCCCGTTATAAGGATAATTAACGGTTTCACGTTTCAGCGAGATGTCTTCATATCCAATCAAGTCTATAATCCATCCCATAGTTTGTCTAAATCTTCTATTTAAAAGAATGGTAGGTCCAAGGAGTGGTTGTGCAAAATCCCGTTAATCGACTCGCTCCATCTTGATATCCAATGCAGGGATATCAACACCAACAACCTTTCCACCGTTCAATGTAAAGACGACGCTGATCTCAACTTCAGCTCCAATTTCCTGCCAGCTGATGCATGTAGGAGTGCCCGCATCAATGAGAGCGGTCCTGTCCTGGAAAACGGCAATGAACTGGTGTCGGTGCTCATCCCGGACGTTGGTGGGGTAAATTCTAAAGTCGAGATCCTTGGCTGTGATGCCGAGCGTCTTGGCTGTCTTCTCCTTGATATCCACTTTGTCGATCACAAGCTTTTGGACTTCCAAACCGCGACCATTATCAGTGGTATTGAAAGCGGCTTCAGCATTCTTGGCTCCATAGGAACCAGCGTAGCGAACTTCAAGTTCTTTCGCAGCAATGGCTGGCAAGTAGGCAAGAATTTCACTAACAATATCGGCGTGGACGTTGAGATCAAGCTTTCGGTCCTTGACACTGCTGTCATGGGCTAAAATAGCGAACCCGGCGTTCCAGTCGGTAGTGAGACCGAAGTAACTAGCATACTTTCCAATGGTACCACTCTTTGTTAGAGCATCAACGATGGGAGAGATGGCGTTTCCAGCGCGGTATACTTCCCATGGTTTACCAACGCCGTTGCGGAGGTTGGAAGTATCCCTATCGGAATGAAGCCAGCGACGAGTGATTGCGGGAGAGAGGAGGTCCGAGGCAAGCATGGAGTGTCCGGCGCGAGCGAGATCCCTGGCAGAACTGACAAAAGATAGGGCGCTGCTGTGAGTTAGCAGAGAGGCTTTTAGTATCGGCGTATAACTAACCCTGGCTCACCAATCAATGAAGTGTTGAGACTGTCCATTGCGAAGATATCCCTTTCATTGGCGCTCAAAACACCACTATCAGTCATGTTAAGTGGTTTGAGGAGCGTTTCATCAAGAAGCTCAGCCCAATTTTTCTTGTTACCCTTGCTTCGCTGCATGGCAAAAGAAAGGAGTTGATAAGCACCGTAAGACACGACAGGAGTCGTATCAGGGAGAAAGTACGGGGTCTTTTTAGCGAAAGCATTCACGAAGGCTACATCGAAATAAGTATTATAAACAAATAGAAGGACATCAGTTCTGTGATGCTTACCTTTGAAATCACAAGGTTCACCGACGGTACATGCTCCAGCTGTGTGACGATATTAGCTCCACTTCATCAAAGGTTGAGAGAATGACTTACATGCGCGGCTAAGTCCAGACATATGACCAGCCAAAGCACCAATAGTCACATCCGCCCAAGAGGCCATGGAAGTCGTTTTAAGCTTAGCTAGCTCGGGCAGATACTTGGTAATAGGCGTCTCCCATTGTTCTCCCATCTTGGCAAGCCACGCATACACTGTGAACACCATGCTCACATCGCCAACAGGAAACCTGGTGTCCAAAGTAAGATTGGCATTGGAAGCTTGATCTTCAGGCGACGTATAGTGATACTCGAAGAACACAGGATCACCACGAAGATGCTCTCCACCGCCGAAGATAATGACAGAGAATGAGGTGGTATTGACGGAGATGGGGCCGTATTTTTCACTACCGCCATTCTCGATGAGATCTTCAAAGGACTTTGTGAACCGAGCAATAACTTTCTTGAAGGGCTCGGAGGTCTTCTCGATGGTGGGTGGGGGATAGTAGGCGCCGAGAGGGGCGCATGCTTCGAAGGGAATGTCGTTGTCGGTTTGGGCAAAGACTCCCATTGGTAGGGCGCTCAAGAGCAACGATGACAGAACAGCACGCATTATAGCAACGCTTAAGTGATTGATAGATCAAGAGATGAGGCAGAATATGCTAGTTTGTGATAATGAATGAGATGAAGTGCCTTTGAAGGGCGGCGTCTCTTCTTATATACATGTCTTCTGGCAACAAATGTGAATACGCCGCTAGCATCACCATAACGAGCTCAGCGAGGCTCAGATACGCCATGACAAGGAGATCAATGCTCAGAGCGAACAATATCGTCAGAATCCCATCTCAAATGGTTATTAGTCAGTCGTTTTCAGACCTTCGCAAATTACTCCGTACCTTAGTCCGGCTTAGTCCGTACAGCATCAGCTTAGTCCGTGCGTTGTGCGTTAGTCCGTATCTTACTCCGTACGACACTTCGAATGAGCAACGTCTCAAGCTAAAAAGACACGTAAGAAATCTATTTCTATCTAAAGGACGTGTATCTAATTTCCATAACCGAAATTCATGGGGAATTCAATGGGATCTGCGAAAAGAATAGTCCCCACGTCGAAATCCGGGCTCTGAAACCAATCAGAGCTCATAGGCCAAGGGCCAGCTTGAAATGGCATAGAGGGAAAACCACTGCCGTCAGCACTGACTGACATCATGGGCTGTTCGTTGACAGAAGGACTTATGGGCGTTAAAGACTCCGCGGCCTGTTGCTCGGCTTGCGAGAGATACCATTTTTCAAGCCGTCGGATTCTCTTGGCGAGATCGTGAAACGGATGATCGGGCGGTCCATCTTGACCTGGCGTTGCTTCAAAGCGTAATACCAGTTGGCGAAGTGTATGCTTCATATCTAAAAACCGACGGAGATGTTGCGTGGATCCAGAGATACTACCCCTTGCAGCTACAAGGTCCAGACGAACCGCCAGGTTCAGGCCGCAGTTCATCATGATCCAGCCCATGTTTGACATGTACATCTCTTCGCCCTGTGGCATGACGAGGATGACACTGATAAGAGAGCTCGCGGCGGACATGCTGGCTGTTAGCCAGTCTATCAAGGAAGTTTCGTCTTCGAATTGGTTATTGAACTTGTCGAGACCGAAGGATGTTCCTCGTGGTGATGATTGGCTTAAGAGAAGTTCCAGAATGTGAATTTGGAGGAGCAAGGGTGCTGTATTGTGTTTCATAAGCGGAAGTTCCACTGGAATTTTATATAAGCTGCGGTACTTACGGCTCTCGCTCAGTGGAAATGGTAATGTTGTTTTGATCTCCATACACTTTTGGGAGATATCCTGACACTCTGAAAGGAACTGAAGCCCATTATCCGCAGGTGCATTTCGAACAACAACATCCTCAACTCCCTCGATAAGAGTTTGAATTGTTATCATGTGCGGTAAATACTTGTCAGTTGGATACTCGTTCAACGATGCAAGATGCTCGCAACAAGCTGAGATGTATGGTGTGTAGAAGAATTGACGTGTTTTCTGAAGGATTATGGCCGAACTTTGTCTCATTAGCCACTGGCTCAAACCTGGGCTGATTTACGCACCTTGAAGATAGATAGTATGCACCAGCAAGAGCTCGCATCTCGTCAGGACTCCAATCTGGTTTGTTTCGATCTTTCCCGCCCTGGGCACTCCATAACTTTGGTTTTCGAGGCTTGTCGAGTCGTAGATCACTGATTATACTAGTGGCAAGGTGTAAGTGCTGTATGTATCGCTTGGGCTTGGTTTGATAGTGTGCCCTGCAAAGTTTAGTCCACAGGCTGTCATTGATGGAGGCCTAGCTTACCATGCAATATGAACTAGAAGACCTTGTAGCAGATCAAGCGAGTTAAATTGACCCCCTACCATTCTTGCCGCAACAACTTGCTTGAATAGAGTTACGAGCGCCTTTTGTGCTGTTACATCTCCATGTGAAGCAGCTGCCAGTGCAGCCAGGCACGCATAGGGACGTTCCGCATTCAACTCCTCGACAGAGACGTCACTGGGAAATAGCACAAAAGGAAAGTATAGTGTCATTTTCGTCCTAAAGTGGTCGAGAAGAATTCTTGCAGATTCAAAAGATAAGATTCCCCGTTCAAAAGGGTCGAATGATGCATCTTGGTTAAAGATTTCCTGGGCTTCTTTGCCACTTTGCTGAGGACTTATTGGCGACTTTGAAGGCCGTTCAGATTTTGATCTCACGTCTAATTTCTCTCTACAGTAATTTTGCATGAGTATGTGACTGATTTCCAAGATGATCACATCTTACCGTTGGCGATTGACATTTTGTCGGCGTCTGGCTTGGTTGAAGACGCATGTTTTGCCAAGCCGTAAACATCGGTCGCAAGAGTCAAATTCTTGGGTCTTTTCACAACGAATTTTCAGCCCAAAACATGTCTGACATGTTTTCAATAAAGGCATGGGTGAGGAGCGTTTCGTGGTAGATGCCATGATGCAGCGAAGTGGCGTTGTCTTGTAAAGCAAATTATCAGTATTTTCGGTTCGTGATTGACGATTAAAGAAGAATGATCACGTGAGATACGGAACTCCGTGTGAGGCTGTGCATAGGTAGCCGCGTAATTTTGCGCAGCGTGGGTATCGTAATACTGAGACATCATTATCATGAAGAAATGTTTCTGCCAGAATTGAAGGTCTAGCAATCAAAATGTCTGTAAATAGCATGAGGGCACTGGTTGTGCAGGGTAGTCCTAGTCGTGTCTATAGTTCCGGATCTATCCGGGCGCGTGGAATAAGCCACTAGACAGCTGTGATGGGGGTTTCATTTAGACATCAGGAGCCCCGTTCCAATGATATTATAAAGAAAACGGCATGAATATATCCCTGAGAAAAATTAGCAAAGGGGCCAGAATTGTATTTGACGCGTGATTCTCACGCGCCATGATAAGATAAGCAATTGTAATATTTTTCGTGACATCAACCCTATTCTGAGACCTTCACATGGACTTCGACGCGTGATATTTACTCGCGACGCCCAAAAAACGGCGCCGATCCCCCAAGATGCAGCCCCCAAAGCCAAGACATATCTAACTACATTAACAAATGCAAGCAGCACAAGCGCGCTTGTCAATTATTCTTCCATCCGTTAACGGCATATGACGAGTCAATCAATGCGGGGAACCTGGGATTGCATGCTGAGACGAAATTGCAGTACCTTTTTAGTCCCATTTTGGCAGTGATCAGCAAACGCGTTCCCTTCTACTCGCGCCATTCCTTGCTGTCTTGAGGTCATTCTAAGTTTGCTATTCATCCGAGCTCATACTGTCGGTGCCCTTTTAGCCGAAACCCGAGGTGCAGCGGAGGAACATCGCCTTATAGTCATGGGATATGCAATAGATAGAACAGGGTATATCATCCGAAATTACACGCATATTCTCATTATGGCTCTCTATGGCGTCAAGACACGAGGGTCTGGTACATAAGAACGCCTTCAATACCTATCTCAATCGTCTTCAAGTTCTTTAAGTAACTGCCTAGTATTTTATCCTTACTCATCATTTGGCAGTCGCTGCACAATGCTGCGACAAGCCGTCCACTCCTTTTTGCTTGTCGCCTTCGCAGGCCAAGCTCTTTCTGCTCCCAGCAACTCATCTTCATCAGCCAAAGTCCACTGGCTCGGCGAAAAGCCCGACTTTACTCAAGGAACCACCTTTGGCGTTCCATGGCCTCAATCCAAGCATTTTCCCAAAAACACCAAATTCACTGCTTCTGGTGCATCAGGCCAGGATGTCGATCTTCAATCATGGGTTACGGGATACTGGGCTGATGGCTCGGTGAAGTGGACTGGTCATGCCATTGGAGCATCGGAAAATGTTCTCGATGAGTATGTTGTCAAGGCTGTCACTTCCACTGGCGGCATTAACTCGACTGTTCACTCTGGAAAGACTGAGAGTGGAATCTCTGTAACTCAGAGTTCTGGCGAGATTAAAGTCGACACTGGAAAAGCCACAGCCGTCTTCCCCAAGAAAGGCTCAGTCATCGTCAAGGAAATCCAGACCAACGGCAAGCGAATCGCTCAAAATGGCAGACTTGTCCTGCAATCGCAGTCTGGTGTTTCGCATCCCTCCGATGATGATGCCGAATCGTTCAAAACTCTTCGCTTCCAGAGCAACATAGATAATGTTATCGTAAGTGATCAAAACTCTGCACGAGCTTTGGTCACTGTCCGAGGAAAGCATCAGGCGACTGACAAGTCTGGTCATGACTCTTGGCTGCCGTTTGTGCTTCGCTTTTACCTCTACTCAGGCTCTGAATCGATCAAGATTATTCACAGCTTGGTATTTGATGGCAAAGCTGAGAAGGACTTCATCTCGGGTGTTGGCATTCGCTTTGACGTTCCTCTTGAGGGTGAAGAGCTGTACAACCGTCATATTCGAATTGCTGGTGTCGATGGCGGTCTTCTGAGCGAAGCTGTGCAGGGCATCACGGGTCTTCGAAGAGATCCCGGTGCCAATGTCCGAGCCGATCAGTTCCATGGCAAGGAGCTTCCTGACAAGTCCACCTGGGATGTTCGTGTTTCAAGCCGCCTTCACTGGATTCCCCCATGGAACGACTACAGCTTGAGCCAGCTGTCAGCCGATGGTTTTACTCTGAAGAAGAGAACCAAGGCCGGCCAGAGCTGGGTCACTATTCCAGGTGGCACTCGCGCCGAGGGTCTCGCATACCTTGGCGGAGCTACAGTCGGAGGTCTGGCTGTTGGCCTTCGCGACTTCTGGAAGCGATTCCCCACTGGCTTTGACATTTCATCTGCTGCATCCGATGTTGGAAGCATCACCCTCTGGCTCTACAGCCCATCCGCCGAACCTCTTGACCTGCGACCCTACCATGATGGTTTGGGCCAGAAGAACTACACCGACGAATTGGATGCTCTAGAGATTACATACGAAGATTGGGAAGAGGGTTTTGACACTCCTTACGGAATCGCTCGAACCAGTGAACTGTATCTCATTGCTTTCGACAAAACACCCTCCCAAGAGACGCTGGCCAATCATGTGACCCAAATCAACAACCCGCCTGTTCTGGTTGCAGAGGGCGAGTATATCAAAGATACCAAGGCTCTAGGCACCTACTGGGCCCCTGCTGATACCTCAACCGCCGCCTCCAAGAAGCTCGAAGAGAACATCAACTTCCTCGCCAAGTTCTACCAATACGAGGTTGAGCACCGTCGCTGGTACGGATTTCTTGATTATGGCGACTTTATGCACACTTACGATCCTGACCGTCATGAATGGAGATATGACATTGGTGGTTATGCATGGGACAACTCTGAGCTTTCACCAGATCTGTTCTTCTGGCAGTACTTCCTCCGCACAGGCCGTGAAGATATCTATCGATTCGCTGAGGCTCTTACTCGACATACTGGTGAAGTGGACGTTTACCATCTTGGTAATTGGAAGGGTCTTGGAACTCGACACGGTGTACAGCACTTCAGTGACAGCGCGAAGCAAGCTCGTATTTCACAGCCTCAGTACCGAAAGTATTTTTACTACCTCTCTGGTGGCGACGAGCGTATTGGTGAACTGTTCGAGGAGCTTCTGGATACTGATAAGACGTACGGTGTTCTTGATCCTCAGAGAAAGGTCCGTAAGGATGGCTGGAAGCCTACGCCAAATGCAACGGTTGCTTTCAGTTTGGGTACAGACTGGGGTGCTCTCGCTGGCGGATGGCTTATTGACTGGGAACGCCGTGGTCCTCGATGGGAGGAATCCAAGGCAAAGCTCACCAGCACCGTCAAGAGCATTGCCAAGCTCAAGAACGGCTTTGTCACTGGACAAGGCCTCTACAGTCTTCAGAACTGGACTCTTGATCCTCCTCCTGCTGATCCTGATAACAAGGGCCATGTGGATGTTTCGCATCTGTCAGCTGTCTTTGGCCTTCCCGAAGTCGTGTCTGAGATGATTGAGTACTACGGCAAGGAGCTCCCCGCTGGTTTCAAGCAAGCTTGGCTGGACTACTGCTACTACTTCGAAGCAACCCCCGCTGAACAAAAGGCTCGTTATGGCGTCGACTTTGGAAAGTTAAACTTGTATCAAGGCCACTCGCGTCTTACGGCCTATGCTGCAAACCAGCAAAAGAACGAGACGATGGCAAACTTGGTATGGAAGGCGTTCTTCGATATCGATGGGTTCAGGGCACCCAATGCTACGTTCGCCACGACACCTATTCCAGATCATGAGGGTCTGGTCCCTGGAAAGGAGGCACCGTGGGTTTCTACAAATGATGTTGCTCAGTATGGGTTGGCGGTCATCCAGAATCTTGCGCTTGCCAGGGATGCGCTTGAGGATTACAAGCCTAAGGCTTAGTTTTGCACACATACGTAGGGGGATATCTGATATCACGACTTGCCCTTATGTCTCATCTCTACTTTCTTTGTTCTATCTTTAGTCCATGACGTCTTCTCCAAATCGAAATGTCAGACCATGCACCGAGTCTCCACCTTCCATCTCGATGAAGCAGCGCACAACTTCATATGCATCTGTTTCGTACATCCGTAGTGAATCCTCTTCTACTTTACTCACTACTAGAAAAGCCTTCCCCATCACTTCGTTGCCGCCCTCCGGATCATCCACTAATGCTTTATACTGATGCCAATTCCTGAGCACTCCTCCTCGAATCTTGGACTCTCGGTAATGAGGTTGAACTCCCAACACCTTCGAAAGAACAGCTGGATCTCCGAGAGTTCCATAAAAGAAATACCATACAGGGTATTCGTTCTGCGCAGGTCGTGGAACGTCACCTAGGCTTCCTATTCGGCGCTGAGGCATAGTTGAATCGATGCCCAGAGTCGGGTATGACGAGTTCACCGAAAGGTTCTTTCTCGCCTGCATGCATCGAACTAAAGTGGGTGCGAAGCCTGTGTTGGATGGACAAGCTCGCAGGTAAGCTTCGATGGCGATCTTGCCAAGTCCGTTGATCTCATAGAACGTGCTCGCTTCGCCTGAAGCATCAGTAGCAGTGATCACCTCTCCAGCATATGATGGTAGACCTGCGGCCTGCATGACACCTTCAACAGTGTCCAAGGGCCCTTCCAGCTTGATCAAGAAACGCGAAGCTCGAAGCTTGCGCTTCTGTCTCTCGGTGAGCTCTTGTATTGGAGTTATGTTGCGCGTCTTCAAGTTGCACGAGTATTGATATGCTTCTCGATCGAAGCCTTGAGACTCCATTTTCTCTCGGACCATGTTCCAGTGATCATCCGAGACGACGATTTCAGGTTGGCCACCGCGATACTCTTCTATCCTTTGTCTGGCATCTGAAGATGAGTAGCCAAAGACAGACTGCCATCGGCTAATTGTTGATTCATGGACTTCGTCTTCAGGCATTGTAATGGTGGCCTGCGCCATAGCCTCGAGAATGCCGAGAAGGTCCATAACTTCCAACCGCGATATGCAAGTGGCGAAATTATTTGACCGGTGTTGGGTTTGGGATAAAAGTCCGTATTTAAATCACTTCGGCCGGAGAAGGAATTTTGTACGCATGATTGAATTAATTATAGTTAGGAATAGGGTTCGTAATCGTGACTCATGTCATCTCATTTAGGTTCGATCTAAAAACTCTTTTCTCATGATTGTTTTCAGCACTTTAGCTACTTAAACTTTCCAGTAACAAGCCATTGAACATGTGATCTATCATTGGACATGTAATGGTGGCCACACCCTACGTGCAACGATGAAAGACGCCAAGTTGCGCGCTGGAAATGACCCAGCGTTTGTTCACACGGATCTGAGACCACCCCCAAAATGATAACAGGTTCCCAAGGCCCCTTAGGTTAAAATCACGCCCAGACAAAAAGGACAGGACAGCTATAAATGTTGGTTACCTCCAGAACTCGGTGTACCAGGCCTTCTTCCTCATGTTATCTATACATCAAGTCAGATCTTGTCTGGTTCTTAGTTCTAGCGAGATCACTTACCAGCTCTAGTATTACGAGCCTTGCTCTCTAACCGCCGCCTTAAGTCCCTTAAAATAAAGAGAGTCTCGCTAGATGCGCACAACATCTCGCGTAGCTGGCGCTTAGTATCGTTCTCGCTGCTATTATTCTCCAAAACGTTCAACCTCGCACCGATATAGACCAAATCTTCTTGGATGGCTCGTATATCGGTGTCGATAGCCCGGATCTGCTGCCTCGCTGAGGAGTGTGGATCCCAAGGGAGAGGATCTCGTGCCGGGATTTGTCGAAAGGGTTGTGAATTGCGGACTCGCATATATTTGGTTGGCCTATAAATTGGGAGGATGGGCGTCGAAGATTCGCGAACGGGAATGCCGAGGGCGCGCTTCACTGATTGTAGTAGACTCATCTTGGAGCGTGGGACCGAGGTTCTGTGGAAAGCGAGGATGGGCATGTTTATGCTGTCGTGAGTAAGGGCGCATTTGGATGTGCAAGAAAGGTAATGGTATACCAAGCTCTATGCGCTGAGCCTAGCGGCTTTAAATTTATAAATGAAGAATAAACTCACGAATGACGACTTCTTCTGCGCAAATATCTGCCCGCTCCTGCCTGTTGTCTTGCTTCAAAGCTTATTGACTGCCTGAGCCCACTTTGTTTTGCTTCGACTTTCATTCCTTTTCCTTGCATTATCACTTCTACCATCACCACAGGCCTCAAAATGTCGTCGCGCCCAGTAAAAACGCACCAAACGGTGCAAGAAACGTTCCACCAGGAACATGCGACTCCAACGAAGTTGATACTAGAAGAAGACCTGGAGTACAAGGTCCAGAAGCTCCTTCAACTCCATGAAGTAAGAAACTTGTTTTATGTACCTGACACAAAGTGGCAGATCAATGTCCTACAATTTTCGTTTCTGATCCGCATGCCACACGAACGTTTCTACAGCATGGCTGAACCAGGAGCTTGGACTGACACGATGGACAATCTAGGTGACCTATGTTATCATTGGTTTAATTCTTCCGCCGATGATGTTGCGCCAAAATCAACAACCGGAACACCAGCATCCAAGTCAAGCCAGATAACTCAGGAGACTGGCAAGTCTATTCGTCGAGACGCAAAAGAACGAGCAAAATGTGCAGAGTACGATCTTGGAAGGTGTGTTGTGACGGGCCTTGAGAGCCCTAAAGTGTGCCACATCGCCCCGTTTGCACTCAATAAGACGGAGGGGAATCGGCAATTGACGAATACCTTCGCCCCTACGATGTTGAGATCCCTTGGGCTGGAACCAACTCTTGAATCTGGGCGAGCTGTACAGACACTGTATGGCGGCTTGGGATCATCCGACAAATATTGGAATATGATCTCGCTTAGTCCTATGCTTCGAACTTGGTGGAGACAGGGCGTATTGGGACTTCGAATGGGAAGACGAAGAAGCTGTGCAGGATAACCCCAACCTCACGCGCATCGAGTTGATGTTCCATTGGATGCCTTTAAACATAAAGCGAAAACCTAATGAAGCATTCCACCCTGAAGATGTTTGGGTTCTCCAGTCAGAGCTTGACCATCGGTTTAGCAACGAATACACCTGTCGAGTCCAAGATTGTGAGGCCTGCAAAGTCATAAACGGAGTTGCCGCTTATAAGGATATCGCTGCAGTGTGTACAGGTGGTATTTTCACTATCATTTGTGAGTCTGGCGACATCCCATTCTGTAAGCGAATGTTCCAAATCCAGTGGGCAATCATCAGCGCAATGGCCATATCCGGCGCGACTCTTGATTCATACGAAGAACTTCACCATGACGAGAAGAATGAGGAAGAGGAGGAACTATTCCAACTGATAAGAAGCTGGGCAGAGGGTGTAGCTTCGGAGACACAACAATCGCCAGAAGTGGGGCCTAAAGGATGGTAAGACTACCTAAGTCTTACCTAAATTGATATATAATCTTAGGTATTCCTTGATAGATATTAGCCTAATAGGCCTTGCGCTTTCTAAAAGAAAGATATATTTATCTTTTTGATTATTCTAAAGTTTGCTCTATTGAAGCTCCTTGGTCAAGCCTTCATAACCTCAGATAGTCTCACAACGCTGGCACTGACAGTGTTGTTGCCACCAGCGGGAGGCAGAATACCAGCACCCATGATCATGAGCAGGTCGGGATCCTTCTTGAAGGTCAAGAGAGATCGGGTATAAGCAGTGGGTTGGGGTACGCTCCACTTCTTCCAGGCGGAGGGGTGACCCAAAGCCTGGTTGGTGAAGATCTCAGACATGGTACCGCAGCTAACAACGATAGTACCGTTCTTTCCGCCAGCAGGCGACCAGACTACGTACGGACTTCCAGCAGGCTTGGTTCCGTCGGTGGAAATAATCTGTTGGCCGGGCTTGTTGAGGAACTTCTGAGGATCCTGGGAAAGACGGTAGTTGACGGGGAACCAGTAAGTGCTGCCAGCGGGGGGGTTGGGGCCTCCGCCATACTCGTAAACGTAGATGTACTCGTTGTTGGGAAGCTTGGCAACAGTGGGCATACCGGGACGAGCGTAGTAGTCAGCATACTTGGTATCCTCAACGACCTCGGACCACTTCTTGAGATCAGTGGTGCTTTGGTGGACGAGCTTCTGAGAGTGGGTCGCGTTATCGCGCTGGTCAGAGTAGTACATGATGAGCTTCTCCTTATATGTCCTGGTAAAAGTCAGTAGGTGATTCATTGTAACATTTGTGCTCGGCGTACATCAGGAAGGGCTCCCAGACTGGCGTGAGTCCATGCTCGGGCCTGGCTTCGCCACCAAGAGCAACATGGCTGACGAATTCCCAACTATGACCCTTATCACGACTGGCATAGACCTCAATGAGAGTCTTGCTCAGATCGGTGGGAATGCTGCTGCCCGAAGCGAGAATAGTACCCTTGGGATACTTTCCAAATCGGCGAGGGAGCTCATAGAGGTCAGGCTGATATCGCAAACCCCAGTTATTCTGAGTATCCTTGACCTTGGAGATCTCCTTCCAGGTCTTTCCACCATCCTTGCTCTGCACAATGGGGAACCAAACATGAGGTGGCTCGGGTGAGTAGTTCTCCCATGTAGCCAAAAGGGTACCGTCAGAAAGCTCGAGGGGACGAGCATAGAGGACCTGAGGGTCGTTGTAGTTGGAGGGAGGATCGAAGATCTGAACGTTACTGAAGGTCTTTCCCTTGGGAGCAGGCTTTGCTGCCACGAGGGGCAGCAAAAGTGAAACAATGGCGGCGAAACGCATCTTGAGACCTGATTGTTGACGATGGCAGGATGCTGAGCAGAAATAAAGACGCGGTCAAGGCTGTAGTCTTTATAGTAGCCCTGCGCTTATTACAGTGACATCTCCACCCATGTCATGTCATTTACATACGAGTCACCTCCTCATTGTCTCCATCGCGACGCGGAGAAACTGAGCTCCACATTCTGGGGGTCATGGTGCTAAATCTGGGGGAATCTGGGGATTGATTGGAGCGCAATTAACTTGGCCGAGCTTTAATGGATGCGCACCAATCGGCTTGCAGGGTTCATCCGAACGGTTCTTGAGCGCGTCGGTAGTCAGGCAAGGATCTGGATGTTTGGGCCGTGAAAGAATGCGGGGGCTTCATTTGATAGGAGCGATAACTCTAACAATTCGGTAAACTTGTACCCGAGATCAGCAGATTGACTGGTGTTTTAGGCGATGGTTGCCTGCCTCGGCATTTACAAGGTCAATCCGCGTATAAGACACGGATCGCTGCAGTGGCGTGTGCCCTAAACCATGACCCGCAGAGATGAAAGGTATTGTTAGAACAAAAAACAAATATTTCTCTGTGCATCTCAGGCATATGTCTTCAGTACAATCTCTTCAGATCCCTCATCCTTGATACCTACCCAAGTTCGTGATTTGTTGCCTTTCCCAATACCCGCGATCCATATCCGAAATCGATGCCACCAACAACCCGAAATGCTTGCCTCCAACCGAGCCACCATAAGCTCCAAGTCCTCCATGCGACTTTTAAGTATTGCACCCTGAGCCTCGTGTTGACTGAGCTGGGTCTTGTACTGCTGTGCCATGGACTCTTTCGCAGCTCGCTCGGCTGCAAGTCGTTGTTCCGCTGCAAGGGCTTTGTCTACTGTGGTTTGTAACACGCCTTCTTGTTGCTCAATCTTCTCTTCCAAAGCCGTGATTTGATCCTTCAGATCGTTGTTTTGTTCTTGGATCGACGTATAAGCGCTCAGTTGCCTTTCAGTATCCGCTAATCTCGATTGGAGGGTGGTGTTTTCCTCGTCAAGCCTTTGGCGAGCTAATGACTCCTCCACTGCCTTGTCCTCCAAGACTTGGCTGTAATCCTTCATACCCGACAACATTTCTTCCAGGACTTTGTTGCGACTTTCACTTTCTTCAAGTTGCTCCCCAAAAGATCTGATCTCGTCCTGTAGCCCTGATACGTCTTTTTCGCGTTGCTCTCGTATTTGAAGACACGACTGCCTTGCAGCATCAAGACTGCTCTTTAGTTGCGCTATGTGTTCCGCATTGAGTGGTTGCACTTGACTTTGAGGCTTGCATTCAGTTCGCATTGCCATGTTTTTCTGGTGTTGTACTGCATCCTTCACCACTACAGCCCAATGAGCAACAAAGGTCTCGACTTGATTTGAATGATAGCTGGAACATAGACACATCCGGGCTAGTTGGCGTAGTGTTTTGGTTGTAACGGTTTCTGGCGGACTTTGCGACATGTGCTTGAGTAACGGGCGGATCTCAGAAAGATCGGGCCCCTCGATCGTCCATTTGCAGCGAGCATTATATCTAGTGATACCGATGCAGTTGATCTTGCCAGATTGATCCCTGAGGCTATCAGTGATCTGCAGCAAATTTGACGGATCCCAAAGGATGGAAGACATTGCACCACAACGACGGAATGGAAAGCTAGAATGGATACCAACTGTGTTGGATAGGAATACGACAGTCAAGAAGAAAAAATGATTTCAGGCTACGGCAAACAGGGAAAGTAGCTTTATAAGCTCAAAGATAGCTGTTGGTTGAATTGGGTGAACCAACATGCAGGATGTGAAACGAGGCGCAATGGCCGCAGGGCGCCAATTGGTGATTTTAATTGGGGAGAACTTCAACACAACGCTCATCGGGATGTTCGGCGCGTATGCAAGAAAAACGCCATGGCGGCTAGCACTGACTTTTCGCTGGCTGGATGAAGCTTCAACAATATGACCACTGTGTGTATCCCTCGACGGGCATATCTAGATACTATCTCGCCATCACCCCAGCAGCAAAGTCTATTGCTATAGACCAAGTCTGCGATACTCCTGTCTTAATATTGCAGCTTTAATTGTGTAAGATAATTGCTATTGCAATTAATAAGCCTGGGCTGCCTTTTATGATCGTTTGGCTTGTTAGTTCCTTTAGTAGAACTATTGATTAGGGAAATATACAGGGCTGAAGGCCTGGCTAGTCACTGTTCCCGGGTGGTTTAGCAAGGTAGCACCGTCAATTGCAGTGATAGCTTAGCCAATTGCCTGAAGATTAACACTGCCGGTGACACTATGAGCACTGGCTGAGCTTGCTGTTAAGTTTGGAAGGGAAGTTAGGATGACAGTGTTGATATTCGGGACGGTTGAGTATGAAAAATGCAGATCCAACAGGATCGCCTTCAGCAATGTCTTTTTTGGAGAAATTGGAAGCTTGATGGACTTCCATAGCCAGCCCAGGTCAAAGATTATCTGGACTTTAATAGTGCATCTAACGAACCCTAGACGCTAGGTGGTAAATTGCTGGGCGTCGCCATAAATGGCTAAGGTGCCGCCTTTGAGGGTACCGTCTGCTTTGTACAGGAGAGCCGCAGCGTAAGCCAGAACCGACGAGCTCCAAAGACTCACGATTTGCCCTAGGCTCTTTGCTATAAACTCATGAATTGATCATAGGCTAGCTTACAGTTCGTCCTTGCGAGGTTTCGCCGGGATCACTCTGGTCACTGATGATGATACATGCATTTTGTCTGACATGAACTAATATTAGCAAACACTTGGCAATTTTGTGACAGCGGCGTTTGTAAGATAATAGTTGAGCTTTTCGAGGAGCGCCTGAATAGAATTGCCAATAATATAATATAGCCAAAGTGGCAGTTGGGGTTCGATGCAGAACATGGCAGTCGGCTTTTACTCAAAAAGGATGCGACTGGGGGCTATTCCCACATTGTTAGCGCATTTTGCAGTGGGTATAAGGTCGGCCAGCGGTGTATGCTTAATTGTTACGGACCCTAGGCAACGGGGTAGGGCTGTGCTCGTCAGCCTGCTGATTGGACGCAGTCAGAGATGCATAGCCTCAACCCTTTCTTGTAAGGCAGTACTACACGAAGGAAGGAAGGAAGGAAGGAAGGAAGGAAGGAAGAAACCAAGGAGCACGGTCTTTTACGGACCATAACAAAAAAATTCTTCTGCCGTGCTGACACAGTCGGATCATCCCTTTCAATCTCCCTCCTCTTCATCTTGCCAATATCTCTCGTTGCTTACCAACCATGGCTGCATCCTCAGAGCCATCGTATTTACTAGCCGACTTCACATCAGGGCCGGAGGAGCCTCTTCAAAACAGGAACACGAAGGATCACAGCACGACCGACTCAAGTGTTAAAGATACGGACAGAAAACCAGGCCATGAATCACGGAATAATGAGGGCAAATTTAGAAGCAGATTTACACCAGGGAGAGTATTTGCTGACTTTACGTCGATTCTTCTTCCCCTTACGGTTCTTGGATTTGCAATAGCTGTCGCGCTTCTTGACGGAAAGGCGATGCAAAAAGAGGAGCATCGGAAATGGGAGAATGCAATTACCGTCGTGAGTACTCACTTTTCGCTACTCTTCTCTGACTGGTTGACAGACTAACCATTGCAGACTGCATCCATCTTTCCTATCCTTTTCGCCTCGGTCGTTGGTCGCATGGTTTACGAGGTAGCCCGCTGGAAACTCGAACAAGGCGCCACCCTCAATCTTCTTGAACAGTTGACCGGTAGTCGCACCGTTGGATCTACCATCACCACGCAGATCAGCCTTTGCAAGTTCAATATTCTTGGCGTCGTCCTTCTAGTGCTCTGGACTTTTCACCGCTGGGGTCGCAATCTGTCCTTCGAATGCTTCGAACCCAACAGGAATCTAAAGTCGAACCCTCCAACCTTTTGTACTTTTCCACAAATGCCCAGTCGATATTTGCGCAATACGGAACGTCCATAGTTACGGCTTATTACGACAAAGGATCGCTGTTGAAATCTATACAGGCCATGTACGCGTCCCTGTTCGTGACTTCAGCGGCTGCAAAATCTGATGCCATGGACATCTGGGGCAACGTCAAGATTCCCAGGCTTGAGGTCCAGAGCGATGACTGGCACAGCGTCTCATTAAATCCACAACCCGACTCTTACGCCGCTCTCGTCGGTCTCCCTGTACTCGATGTCAGTCCAGGTAACTCAACATTCTCAATCGAGTCAAGCTATATCGAACTTCAGTGCTCTAAGCTCGAATAGGACGACGGACCTTTTGAGAAGCAGTCTCACAGGCCCTGGACGGATCCTGAGTTGGACGATCCAGAGTTAGAGCCTAGACCGAACGGAACGTGGCATGGAGCGAATATGGCCACTCATTTGACGCCATGGACCCTTGCATTGGATAGATTTGTTGGTTCTGAATGGGAAGAACATACTTTTGCGAGTGTCAAGTCTAATAAGACGAATATGCCCACTTTGTTCGAAAACGCCACCGACTTGAACGTTCCGCCCGCAAAACTTCTCTTCGCAGCCGTTTTCTCATCTAAATTCAACTTTACCTCTAGATGCAACACAGAATGCGAAGTTGTTCAGCGTTACATTAAATCTCGTATCACTTGCTCGCGGGTTGATGCATCTTCGCCACAGAACTGCTCCGTCGCTGCACAACGTACTTCGCGCCAAAAACATCCACCCGAGGGCATCACAATACTGTCTTGGCAGAGAAACTGGGGACATGTTACCAGACTTCCTACCGTCTTAACTTCAAGCACGTTCTATCCGGATATCATACTTTGGTATCTTGATGACCCTGAGCTTAGGACTCTGATTAAAATTGGAGGAGAAAAAGACTGAAACTTGCTGAAAAGTGTCAGTCCAGAACAGTTCGGCCACCGTTTATCGCAGGTGGTTAATACTTACTTGCTTATGAGCCAACTCTATCCATGGGCTACGGAGCCGGCTGATCCGAAAGACATTTGGTCGGACCCGGAAACCAGAGAATTCATGCCAAATGTCACGGTGCCTGTGGACGTCATCAATCTGGTGGAAGTTCACTTTGTGAATTGGTCATGGATGGCTGTGTTCTTGATCTCATGCATAGTACTTGTTCTTAGCGGAATCGCCGGGGCCGTCTTTGCTCATTTGGCTGTTGGGCCAGAGATTTTGGGCTACGCCTCGTCTGCTGTCCGTGACTCCAAGTACATAGACCTTCCACCGGAGGTTGGTCAGAAGGACGCACTTGATATGACAAATATGATGGGACAGAAAAGAATAAAATATGGCTTTACGGATTCAATCTCCGAAGAGGGTCGGCCTTTGGTAGGCATTGGATTAGATCATCAGACTCGAGGTATTAGACGAAATCAACCAAGCATGAGATAAATAGTCAGCTTGTATAGACAACTAGCCAAAATGACATAAATTTTAACTAAATTGTTGGTCTGCATTACGTGTTGTCCAGGCCAGATACGGCCCCAATATTATTACCAAACCTATCCACAACTTAGCAGAGAACAGCCTGATGCGGATATTGTCAGCTGGAGACTTACCTGAAAAGACTGAGTAGAATATAGGTCTATGGTAATTATGTAGGAAGACCGCCCGAGAAGTCGTTTGCACCACAACTGGATTAAAGTGTGCCGTTTTGTGCGACGAAGTCTGATCTTCTGTGACTCTGGTTCGGTCCAAGCAGCGCTCCGGGCCTCTTGTTGCGCCGCTGTCTAGCAGGCTGAGTAACCGGTCCTTGTTTTTGGAATCCACAGCTTTGATCCATTCACGTAACGACATGCTTGGTCTCCCATCACGTTCACCCCAGCGTATTAAGTTCTTGAATGATTGTACAGCCTCATCTGATACTTGGACAATCATGACTTTGTTGGTTTGATCGAAGTGAAGTGTAACATTAGGAGACTCTGGATTATCGATAGTGGCAAGGAACCCATGTGAGATTCCATGCTTCACAAATTGCTCAACAGCTAGGACGAAGTGACCCGGCTCAAACGTATACCTCAAACCAACCCACCCTAAAAAGCAAGATAGTATGTATCGCTGCCAAACGGTAAGGTCATCTGTAGTGGCGTGGTATAGCTGACAATCCGGGGGCCATTAGTGGCTGACTCGTCTGATGATATTGTCTCAGGTACATGTTCAATAAAGAATTTGGGTTTTGCATGGGATTCAAAGGCTGCGCTATCATCGGAAACAAAAAGTCCCTCGAAGAAATACTTTAACTCTTCGATAGGCATACCAACACGGAGATGAGTGTCCAAGACTGTATTGGCTATGCGGATTCTCTTCCATGGTTTGTCGACGGCTGTGGGAGCGTTTTCGAATCCCCACCTGATGAATTCAATGTTCCCTACCATGGCACTCTGACAAAGGATTGGAAAGATGTCACGACTGGTGAGCGTTCCGTACCGAGCCACACTGTGCAAGCCCCCATTGTTAAATACTTGAAGTCCCTGGATCAGGACGAGGTGACTAGGGTCGGGGTTTGGATAAAAGAGTTCGCCGACCCAGGGCGTTATCAGTTTTAAAAACTGATATGGTGGCTTGTCGATTCTCGCTGCTAGCCGCATCCATGTCACACCGGCGCATTGCTTTTTGGCACCCCTTTTGGCGTTCATGAACTTTGCAGCTGCGAATATTGAGTGAGATAGAGCGTCGATACTGTTGAAGCTTTTCAAGAAGGAATTCATGTCCTGTTTGATGTTTTCTTTGTCGAGCATTTCGTGAATAGATCGATGCGTAAAGCCAAGCACACCCCAGGGTTAGGGTTCGTAATAGCTCCGATGGTTGTGTTGGTAACTTTCAACTAGGCCACCACAGATACCACGAAGGCGTTTATGATATTTTCCAGGTGTCCTACCCTCTGATGACTCATGATTTTCAGCGAAGTCCTCTCTTGTTGAAAATTGAGGATCTCTCTGATAATCTTCGAGGAACGAGAACTCGAGTAAGGTAAAGGTTAAATAGTTCTTCTGTGCAGTTCTTAGCACTGAAATAGTTTCATATGCCATTCTGCGGCTGTTCGCGTCGAGACTGTTGAGGATATGTTCAAACAGCGCTTCTATCTCTGAGGGTGGACTGTCAAGGAGTCCAAGTAATTGTTCCTGTGATGCCTCGTCCTCGATCTCTTTCCGGATCTGATTTATAACAAGTATTATCCAGAGAAAAATACCATTTGCCATTTTTGGGATTACCAATAAGAAGTAATCCTTGAGCTCGGAATTTGGAAGGTGTGCCAATGAATCTTGCACGTAATGTTTCATGTCGAACCATGTCAAATCGTGAAGTTGAAGCAGGTAATCCGCCAAGAAACAATTCAGAAAGACATTATAGTCGCGGCTGGAGACCACCATCTTCAGTCGTCTTTGTGAGTTTATAACCCAGTCACTGAGCATTCTCACAAGATAAACATGATCCTTGCCATAAGACTCTTGGTACTCGTCGAGGCCATCAATAAAGAAGCAGAAGCAGAGCTTTTCAGAAAGAGAGGCTTGTGGAAGATTATTGAAGAGTACACGTTCAAGTGCAGATTTGGCCATGTCGGAGGGAATGTTGAACTTATTCTACACCTGCCAAGGGCTATTTTCTGCCTGCTCCCAAAGCCCCGGCAAAGCGTATCTAATGAGGTCCGGACAACTTCGGAGGATATCGTGAAGAAGAGATCGGTAAAGTCCATTTAATGACTTTTGCATGTCTGAACCAGACCTCCAGAAGAAGAACCGCGGAATGAGGAGAGACCTATCTCCTGGTAAGATGAGTTGGAGCTGATCTATCGCGAAAAGGAGAGCCAGGGACTGCAACATACCAGCCCATGGTAGGAGCTGAACCTTTGTTTGAGAATGAGTGGAGAGCAGTTTCATCAACGTAAACTTTCCTGAGCCCAGCTTTTCCGAGATATGGAAGATGCCCTCTGGCGAAGACAGCCGGTTCGTGAACTTGATTCTTAACTTCGTTTTCATTTCAATCATTTCATTCATTTCAAGCTCGCGCTGAATCAATCTTTCGCCCTCAATATGCACCGCCTCCTCATCGTCACCTTCCAGTGACCAGTTGAAGGTCTCTTCATGAGGAAGATGAACATGATC
This sequence comes from Fusarium concolor, assembly GCA_013184415.1. Lineage (NCBI taxonomy): Eukaryota > Fungi > Ascomycota > Sordariomycetes > Hypocreales > Nectriaceae > Fusarium > Fusarium concolor. The sequence goes on from JABCJY010000112.1 coordinate 44,405, forward strand.
CTCCCTCTCATGCATCTTCTCAAAACGAATACTTTCAAGAATTCGTTGTTGATAAACTACAGAGAGGGCATCTTCTTGTAGCCCCAAGAGGCGGCACACTTGATCACATGCTTCAGCGCCGATCTGTTCTACCTGAACGCCTTTCCTGAGTGAGCTCATGTGAATTTGTAGATCTTCCAACTTGGACGTATCTTTCTGGGCAATTAACAGAATCTTTTTCGAATATGCTGTAGAATTCTGACTGCGAGTTACTGTCAGAGACATTCCGTATAAAGAATATATATTAGAGGTTGGAATACCTTGAAATATCTATAAGTCCCAGCGCCAGCTGGTTTCGACAGTCGCCTAGCTGTTTCTCTAAATCCTTGATATCACTTTCCTTGCTCCAAGCCCGAAAGGCAGAGCGATAATTCTCAAAAGAGCTTTGGGTCTTGGGTTTGATCTTATCTAAAAGATCCAGGATCTTTTGCGATAGCTCATGGCATCTTAGGGCGAGGTCATACAGACCCCTTTGTTCTGGCAGGACTCGCGCCTCACCTGTGGGTTTTAGCCGACGAGAAACTGCCTGCATATCATCCACAATGCATTTTCGCGTCCGATTTCTATCGAGGCTACCATCAACAGAATCGCGAATTTCGCGTACGCTTTGCAATAACTGGACACCTAGAGGAACGAAGGAAATGATAGCAGAAGCTAACCCAACCGCCGTGACTGGGTCCATTATAATGCCACAGGTAGAACCAGCTAATTCGCCGTAGTCGGAACGGTCCCAAAGTGAGAGGAGAGAAGAGATAAGACGATGAGAAATGTGACGGGTCACAGCCTTCGCCAAGTGGATGTTGTCCATGTCTGCTGACACACGTGCATTCCACCAATTGAAGCTGAGAATTACGCGCTGAGCCCCATGTCGATTAAGGAACATTTAGGTAAAGATGTGAAAAATGATTGAGCTGTCTCTATATGATCTATGAGTTTTGTAGTATTCTATCTCTAAATTTGTTCAATAACGTCTCCCTATTGCTGTTTTTTGAATAACCCCCCAATAAGAGTATTAAGTATTACAACATGATAGCGCAATGCATCCAAAGGTTAGCCCTTCCTAGCCAGAGCTGTTGCTTGTGCTGCCTTTGCCGAGTATTTGCATCGCTGACGGATGGCAGGGCCAAACTTCCAGAAGATGAAAGGCATAGGTAGACAAGCCAGCGACAGAAAAGCAGGCACTGTACTAGCCCACTGTGTTCCAAGCTTGTCGTACATCTGCTTGGTGAATAGTGGGAAAGCAGCGCCGAAAAGTGATCGCAATACTGCGTTGGATGCGAGAACTGAGGCTGCGTAGATGGTGTACGAATCGATGAGATAGTTGAAGATGCTATGGAACACGAGCGACATGCCCATACCAAATGGGACACCAGATGCTACTGGAGCCATCCAATGCACTGATGGATAGGATGTCCTGTTGATTGTTAGTTGATACCCAATAAGGCAGAAGTGATTTGACTTACCATGCAAACCAGAACATTCCCACAGGTACTAAGATACCACCCAGCATGCAACCCGGAAGACGATATTCAGGAGGCACCGGCTCACCATGGAACTTTTCCGAGTTCTTCAAGTACCACTTGTTGATGAGTCCAATAACAGGAATGGCTCCGATCATTCCGACTGCTACTCCTAGGAAAGCCAAGCCTCCTTTGCCAGGCGACCAACCTCGTTCGAGCTGGAAAACCACGGGGTATGCACCAAAGAGCAGGTAGAGAGTTCCAAAAAGAATTGCGATATAGGTGGATAGTAGAAGAACAATAGGCTCGACGAAGAGAAGCAGCCAAGGGCGGATAAGAGCCTTCTTGAGAACCACTGTGGGTGGATCGGCCTTGCCTTGGTGTTCGTAGATGGAGATGTAAACCTTGCCGGTCTTGTTGGACAATACGGTGGCTCGGTTCTGGAGGATGTAGGGGGCGTAGGTCTCTGGAGCGCAGCACATGTCTGCAACCCAGAAAAATCCAGCGATGATAGCCATCAATCCCATGACCTGAGGGGTCAATTAGCATGTAATATTTAGATCAAGTGACACAATAACTTACCCATCTCCATCCTTCATCTTGACCAAGGTAGCCACCAATAAAAGGACCCAAGGTCGGACCTAGTGAAGGTGCTATAGAGAAGAATGCCATGGCGATAGCACGCTCATCGGCTTCAAAGACATCAGAAATAACACCACCGGCATTGGTCAAAGGTGATGAGCCAAAGGTTCCGCAGAAGAATCGTAGGACAAGGAGCGTTGCAATGCCATTGTCTGCTGTGCATGCTGCACTGAAGACGACGTAGATTCCAAAACTGATGATGAAAATAATTTGGCGACCGTAGATTTCGCAAAGCGGTGCCCAGAATAGTGGTCCGACAGCGAAGCCTAAAACGTACAGAGAGACACCGGCGGTGGCTAGTGTCTGGCTTGCTTTGAAGTGCATCATGACTTCCATAATGATACCTGGAATATGTGAGCGAGATCGATAGATGTAGGTTATATAACTGACCTGTATAGGCGCTGGAGCTGAAAGCAACAGCAAAAGATGTTGCGGCTGATATCATAGTGATGATCCATTTCAACCATTTGGCCCAGTTGAGTGGATTGCCTGTATCGTCAGGGATCCAACTAACAATGAAAGGATCCTCAAAAGAGCCTGATCCGGGGTAATCATGGTTCTCAACTGCCTGATCGATTCTCGTCCTGTCGAAAAGGAGATTCACAAGTGATCTCGGTCGTGGTTTCGTCTTTTCATTTTGTCGCAGTGTTTCGTCGTCACTGACAGTAGCCGAAGAGCTGTGCAAATCCGTTCTAGAAGCCATCGTAGTAGTAGCGAATCTGATATCTTGCCATACTATTCCCCAAGAGGACTTCCAAGACGGGAGGTCGAGCCCTTTATAAAAGGATGGCGAGATCGGGGTTCCATCTTGTCGGGAAGACCGGCGGAAGCGGGTGCAGACCCCTGAAGCCGGGTCGTAGGCATGGATGAGAAACACGCGATTTTGCTGTGAGGACGGAGTCACAGGACGGAATTGGGAGTGCCAAGGCCCAGAATTCTGGCTAAAAAGAGCATGATACCTTACGATCTCGCGGGTATCAAGGAACAGAGTGAGATCTGTGATTACGAAGACTGGGCAATACTACGTTATTCATTTCAATATCTCCGTGGGTCGGAATCTCGCAGTTTTTTCCCTCCGACGCACTCGACAATTAATGGTAATTCTTTTTTTGGTTCCACCTAAACGTGGTTTTGACAGGTTCCGACAGGGATAATCAAGATTAAAGATAAGAAACTTTGACCAATGCAATCATGCTTAAAATGTCCGACGGAGTTTGCTGGAGAAAATGGAAGCGAAAAACCCGACTGTGGATCTATTGCTCTTATATCAGTCCACTATTTGGCCGTGCGTTCCAGACGAGAATTCCGGCCGAGGCAGGTTGCAATGCAGGCTTTAAACTCACGTGTTTGCAAGGCTGATCTGTTCGATCACATGTTTCTCAGCTCAAGTTCAATTCGTGGTTATAAATAAATGGTCAACGCTTCATCGAACTGTTGTTCTCTGTTCATATTACGAATGCCAAGGATCTTTTGTCAGAGGCCGCGACTACGTGGCACTACAGCCATTGCGCAAATCATCCCTTAAAACTCCCCGTAATTTCCGTCTGGATGACGATTTAGGGGTTACATGATCATGGATCGTGAGTTTTAAAGTTTTATCGTTTTGGTGGTTTCGAGTTTTGAGTTTCGGGCTTGAATCTCGGCCGAAAGACGGACTTGATCATGTGACGAGATCAGGCAATCGCCTCAGTCAGTCGTCATTCTTCTGTGGCGACGATATGACTAACGCATTTGACATCTCCATGATGCTTCCATTGGCAAATCAGCTCGCAATTCGGGGTTCAACTTGCCAGAAAACATAATCTGTCGGCTGCAAACACCTTTGTAGGCAGTTTTGTGCTCATTTTGCACTATTGCTCATCAAGGTTCCCAACCAACGTGTCCGTCCACTGAAAACGTTGGGATTGACAACCGGGTCTGAGTCACCTCCAAACAATCTCATCCTCTAGTCACCGTCGCGACGATTCTCACCACTTTGCCTTCTTTTTTCGACTGGCATTACTTTAAAAATCATCATGGGAAGGACTGAGCCATCTATCGGCCGACAACCAGCGGCGTTTCGCAAGGATGCACGCGCCAAAAAGGCAAAGGCCACTATCAACAAGGTCATCCCTAGTCTATTAGCCGGAAACCCCGTCGCGCAGCAAGGAGTCAATTCGGCCCAGCTTCTAGGATTCGTAGATTATCGAGTCTTTCCTGCTGCGGCCAAAAAGGCTTTGGAAAATCAAGACTGGGGGGATCGAAAGAGGCCCGAAATTATTGCCCTTCCATCACAGAACAAGGTTGAAGACCTACCCCCACTGAAATTACCCAGGGTGTCGATCCGAGAAGTCGATACGCTCACAGCTGCAAGAGATCTTCTCGACATAGAAACACCGGCGGGTATCAAGGCCAATCTCAGCAATGATAAAGCTCGGGTCGCGATCCTCAACATGGGATCACCTCTCAATCCAGGTGGTGGAGTTCTCAACGGCGCAAACAGCCAAGAAGAGTCTCTATGCATGCGCACTACACTGTACCCTTCGTTGAAAGAGGAATGGTACCGTCTACCAGAACTCTCCTCGATATACACTCCCAATGTCCTAGTGTTCAGAGATGAGGAAGGTGAAGATCTAGACAAGAAAGATCGCTTCTACGTCAACTGCATTACGGCTGCTATGATCCGCGCTCCAGAATTCGAGCTCGATGATGATGGGATAGCAACATACGCCAACAAGAAGGACCGCGAAACAGCACAGCTCAAGATGCAAGCGGTTATGCGGATTGCAATGCTAAGGAACACAAAACGACTCGTACTCGGAGCTTGGGGCTGCGGCGCGCACGGAAACCCCGTTGGAGAAATAGCACGTATTTGGAGATCGGTTCTAAGGCCAAGATATGATAAGTCAAAGATTGTCAAAGAGCGATGGGAGTATATCGACGAAATTGTGTTTGCCATCAAGGATCATAACATGGCGCAGGCTTTTGCGGAGGCTTTTGGCGAAGGTCTTGAACGCCCAGATGAAGACAGGGCAAATGATAATGAAGAGGAGGAGACTAAAGTGATTGATCTGGCTGAAGTTAAGAAACAAGAACTACAAGACAAGATAAAGGAACTGGAGCAGCGGATTCAATCAGCGACGAACCCGAAAGTCTCGGAGGGATTGAAGACTGTTCTGGGGGGTCTAAAGAAGCAGCTTCCCTCGGAGGATGAGACTTCGACCCAGCAGAGTGAATGGGAGAACATCCGATCTGATGGCAATACTTCGAATTGATAGTCTTAATAGCCTGTCAATGGAATTCGACATGACATTGTCCCTAAAGGATAACGACAATGGAATTTGTTAATCTCTCCATGCTATGTAAATGTTCAAAGGCTGTGCAGAATGGGATTTTATTATCCAGGGTAGCATCATCAGAGTTGATCCTGGGAAATTTGATGCCTGGAGCTTCCCTGCCCCGCCAGATGGTTTAGAAAATAACCAGGAAAATAAGAGCCTGTTGACATTAATAACTGAACACTTAGGCCCTAAGACTATAGGTAAGTTATCCTAATCTTTATGACACCCTTACCTAAACTTATCTCGATCTTTCTGCAACCCACCTGCCCGCTCACCGTCTTTCACGGGAATGCACAATATCTAAACTATCCAATCACCAGACGATGTGCACATGGAACCCCATTCGATAAGAAGATCTCTAGTTTGGACCTCTCACCTCGCCCCAGAAGTGTTAGTTCATGTTGAGTTGTACTGCGGAGGTGATCCCGCAACACACGGACCCGTCTCCGCATCCCCCGTACTGGAACCAATTCTATCACTGCTTTATTCTTCGCCCTCAAAAGATCTCCAAAATCTGGGAAATACTGAGTGGAACTGAGACAACGGCAGGTGATTTTAGCATTGACTTTGATCGACAAGTCTACGTTCTGCCGCTCGTCCGAATGACCTGGACTTTGATGTCCAAGCGCAGAGATAGATATATGTGTATGACAGCGCGATTGAGTTTAGAGAAAAAGATGAGGTACATACGGAGTGCACCCTTTAGACAAGGCTTTCAATATGTATGTAGCTATTCATAGAGTGTCACCGCACGTTGCGTGGCCATGTTTTGAGGTTAATTGTTGGCACGGTCCCCAACATCCGAGCACCTGCCAAAAGCTTCACACGTTAAAGCATGACTCGCATCCCGGGATCCAATTATCCATGAGATATTGCAGTTTCTCGGCACTTGAACGCTGAGCCGGTTTCTTCGGACGATCTTCAGATTCACCTGAACTAGTAACCCCATACCCATGGTAGTTCACAGGCAGCGTTACATCTGCACAACCCTTCCACCAAATTGGACTTCCCCAGACTTTGGATCCGGGGAAATGGGAACTTTATTCTCCGCAAGTGTATGTAGCACATTTCTATAAAGGATGGAGGCTCCTCTGCTTGACTATGGTAGCTGTCGATTCAAGTTCTTACAGCCCTCCCTGCTTATTCGCCATACCAACAGACCTTATCCAGCCATCTTTGCATCATGTCTCCCAGAACAAGCATCAACGGCAAGCCTCGTAGCGACCGCGAAGATATGGATCATATTCAACCAGCCATGAGCATTCCCATGCCACCAGAGCTGTTCGAACAGCTTTACCTGCAGCCACATAACAAAGTCAAGGGTGACCTGCGGAAGACTTTTGGTAACCCGACACCAGTCGGTATGTATTACTCTTTATTTCCGTTCACTCTACTAATCAAACATAGCTTTGGCTGGATTCTTGATGTGCTCCACGCCAGCGTCCATGGCCTTGCTTGGATGGCAGGGCGCTGGCGGTTTTGCTGCCGCTGCAAACGTGTAGGTTTCATCATCGCCATACTGGTACAGTTTACTGAAGATTTTTAGCGGTGCATACTTTGGCTTAGGTGGTGTACTCCTTGTGCTGGGAGGAATTGGTGAATGGATTCTTGGTAAGTATCACCTGAAACCCTTAATGGCCCTTGAGCTTACAATTCCAAGGAAACACCTTCCCATCGACTGTCTTCTTCACCTTTGGAGGCTTCTGGCTTGCTTTTGGTACAACTGTCGTCCCCGATTCTGGCGCCTATTCCACGTATTCCACCACCGGTACCGCTGCAGATGGCCTTTCTCAACCTCAATTCTACTCGACCTTCGGTTTCTTCCTAGTCGCCATGGCGATTCTCTGCACTATCTACTCTATCGCGAGTGTTCGAACAAACGTCGCTTTGTTCTCTATCCTTTTATTGCTTGTTCCTTGCTGTAGGTCTGAGTATAGCCTACCAAAATACCATATGCTTACTTTGTTGATAGTTAGCTGCCTCGCAGCTTCGTTTTTTGCTGTTGCCCAGGGCCATGCAGCTCTCGCAGTTCGATGTCAGCACGCTGGAGCAGGTTTACTGTTCGCTATTTCACTCATAGGCTGGTATTTGTTTATGTCCATCATTCTTCTGTCTGTCGACTTTCCCGTCATGTTGCCACTGGGTGACTTATCAACTATCATTCATGGTCGCACTGAGACCAAGAAGGACGCGAGCAAGGAGGTTTAGAACAACGTATTAACTTGGGATATACCTGCCCTGAACCAACAAAGGAAGCATCGCTGGTGTTTCTCAGCCTGGATTCAGCTCAGGAGGGGAAATAACAGTATTGGTTAACAATGGCTCGGCATAGACGCAAATCCTCTTGAGCTGCAAGTCATCATTTTGGGAGTCCCCACTACTATGGCTTCTCGAAGGAAGGGCGACTCCAAGTATAGCATTCAATAATATTAAGAGCGCATGAGAACCTGAAATACATGTTATTGATACTAAGCACCAATTTGCCTTCTTCACCCCAATCACCTCAACCCATAGCCCCTAGCGGCATCATCGTCAGACAGCCCATCCTGTACCTTCTTCAAGTACGAGTCGAACCTGGCAGACACCTTGATAACATGTCGTAAGTGGCGGCTCATCATCTTCTCCCCTTTGAATTGAGCCAGCTGACGTGCCGTCGTGATGGCATTCCTGATTTGTCGCCCATTCATTTCATATTTAGCCAACTCAGGCAGATAGAAATCAATATCCTCAAAATCGATGCCGATTGAGTCACTTGAATCTAGTGGATCTGTCGAAGTGCCGCCGCTGATTGCTCCGTCTAGGGATTTGAGTCGATTGAGGAAGTTCTTCCAGATACGACGACGTTGACTCTCGTCCAGATTCTCGTAATGCAAAGATAATTGTATTCGCGATTTAAACGCCTCATCAAAGGTTCCTACCCGGTTTGATGTCAGGATAAGAATACCCTCATAGTATTCCAACACACGAAGGAATACAGAGACAAGAGCGTTTCGTTCCAGGTCAGTCAGTCTTCGTTGCTCAAGAAAAACCTCAGCCTCGTCAAGAAGTACGACACAACCCCAGCTTTTGCCAAGATGCAGAACAGACTCAAGATACTTCTCAACATCTTCAGGTTTAGTGCCAATATCGCCACACGTTACGCGAAATAGTGGCTTTTCAGCGAGCTCAGCGACACTCTCGGCTGTGAATGTTTTGCCAGTTCCTGGGCCGCCGTGGAGAAGAATAATGAGGCCGTTACATTTGCGGTCGATGATATCAGTTCCTTCTTCTCGAGCGATCTGGTTTGTGACTAGGGCATGAACTAGCTCCTTGGTGTCGTGCTCGACAACGAGATGGTCAAAAGATTTCTTGTTCCAGGACACATCGCGTATCTTATCGACTTCAAGGTCCACTGTGAATAATATGGTTAGCTACACTATTAGAGGGTTCTGATTCTGCGTACGCCACTTCTTGCTTCGAAGGTTGTATCCAACGATATTGTTAGGGAAGATATAGATCTCTGGTGCAGATGGCGGTTCATCAGAGTCCATCATCTGGGCGCCCATTCTGTCACAATCCGGATCGTCTATCATGGGGTATTGCCTCTCGAAGGCGAGTGTATCCGAGTGAAGCTTTTCGTAAGTGGAAAAGTCCACCATGTATCGTTCACTGCTCTGGATTTCACAAATGTCAATCTAGACTCTTTTGATCCACCGAAGGCTTGTTAACTCACTCCATAGAAGCCACCTTCATCATCGTATGCCACGAGCCTTCTCCTTCGGCAACTCCAGAACGTCTGCCCTCTTTTCTCCAGATCTTTCTTCCACTCATCATTCGCATACTCAAGTGGATATGCAGTTAACTCTCGAATAGGCACTTCGGCCTTTGATGTCATGGCTTTCAGTGCAGACCGAGTATCAGTCTTCAAATAATAAAATGAGCCATCATATCGTATCTCCCGGGAATCAAAGGCCCAAATCCAGCTCGGGGTACTGTCGTTGGTAGAAGGATACTGCGACCACTTAGAGAGCTCGGTCTTAGAATTCATGGCAGGTTCTGAAAAGAGTTTTGGCCACGTTTTGGCTATAGCAGCCATGATATCCTTCTTCTCCTTCCAAACAACAACGTCTCCCGGGCGGATGAGAAATGGCATCGTTTCTGGGGAAACAACATTTCTCTTTCTCTGTTCCTCGGCGCGGTCGTAAAGGTCTCCATAGTTTTCGTCAATCCATGATGTGAGCAGCTTCATCATATGGTAGCTATGAGGTGAAAGGTCATCCAGAGCTGTAGGCGAGCGATATTGATACCAGAACAGATATGGCGCCTTGATGTAGTCACGTTCATTGAACTTTCCAATCTTCTCTTCATAGTCCGGCCTCTTTTCAACAAACTCTTTGAATGCCATAGCCATTTTTTGTGACCAAAGCCGAACGAGCTCTTCGGTACGCTCAGGTTTCGGAAGAGTATTACCTTCTCGACTAGCTTGTTCAGCTTCTACTTTCTGCTTTATAGAGCTGTAGTATCTTGATGTCACGAAAACTATTTCCAATTTGTTGTTGAGGTAGGCTTCCACGTTATGGATCAGAGAGCTGGCCTTGAGACTGGCCTCTCCGGACTGGTTGATGTACCAGGTCGGTTCGTCAAGATATGTGGCCCAGCCCCCTCCCACGCGATTCTCAAGCAAGTGAAAAATTTGGAAGGTGGCCTTGATACCCTGACTTGCAGATGAACTAAGCTGTTCTTCCAAGGCTTTGATCCGGTCTCTCAGTGTGTCCACACTGTCAAATCCGTCCTCTTGGATCTTGACGGTTGCCTCTGCTTTAGGCGGATCCATGTCGCCCTCTTGGGTGGTAAGTGGAAATACTAGAGGCTCCCCAAAGTCTAGGCCAGGCCTAAAGTTGTGTGAAAGGTCTCCGCTCGATGAGTGTCGGGATTGAGTCGATCGGTGGAAGTTCGACGAACGGAGCTCTGATGCACTTGATGGTTCGTCTTGAGGTTTCAAAGCTTCTACGTGAGAGTAAGAATCGTGGCTGTGAACTCCTCGTATTGATACCAGGGGTTGCTGCTTTCTCGGTTTCTTGAAATCTTCTTCACCGTGAGACCGGAGAGCTAATAGCTGTTCCTTGTGGAAGTCACTTGATGAAGTTTCATCCCTTGATATTGTTAAGTGCACCCAAAGCTTTATAACTCTCTTCCTTAAAAGTTGTCTGCGATGCTCTTTGTACTCTTGTCGAACAGTGACTTCTAACTCAGTAACTTCGTCTGGAACGTGTTGATCGTAGTCTTCTTTTGAATTTGAATGACGTGAAACAGATTCTTCATTCTCAGAAACTTCTGAGTGATCCGTTGCTGGATCGTAGAAAGAGACAATCTCTTCCTTTGTGTCTTTCTCTTCGCTGGTGATATGTGTGAGTAGCTCACGCTTGAGTGAGCGCTCTCTCGCTCCTGGTAGATCTTCGAAGACTTTATCAATAACCTCTTTCAAGTCTTCACAAAAGAATGTAACTTTGTCGTAAATCCTATCTCTTACTATGGACGTATACTCTCCATGCGCTTCAGTGATCTCGGCATCGACAATAAGTGCGATGAGGAAGTCCAGAGCGCTAGAGACAGCTTTTCCAATGCGTTCCTCAAAATCGGCGAAGTTGTAACGAGAGCTCAATAGGGCGCGATACTTATCCGTGAAGACAAAAGTCGGTTCGTTAGTAAACTCGTAGAAATCGTATTTTTCAAAAAGCGCCAGGAGGGGATCCGACGCTAGGTTTCCAGATATAGGCATTTGCTATGGACAAAAGAAAAGGGGTAGAATGTACGACCTATTTGCTTTCGTTTGTGGATGACACAGAAACTCAAAGGTATGGTCGATAATGCCTCGTTAAGATGGAGTGCAGGGTCTGAAATACTTTCTCCCGGGCTGCATAAGGTCAACCCAAAAGTCGGAATCAGCTGAACCTTGTTGCATCAGGCAGTGAAACGTGGAACCAGTAAGGTTGAAGTGAATGGGGCAAAACAAGCAAAATTGGCTGATTTGCACCAATGCGAATTCTGATGCGGTCGCACTGCATAGTGCTATATCAGGCTGTGAGCTTTCAACCAATATGACTGGATGAGGCTCCGGTCTGACATGCTTAGCACAGCCTGCGGCAGATTTCGCACAGCCTGTTTGAGACTCTCTTCATGGCTAAACCAAAATTACATTGCTGCGGCGGGCACTATCCTCCGCTGTCGTCTTCAGTTACAGGAATCAAGATAGTTCTGTTTTCACCTCAGCCATGGCGTCTTTCAAAACAAAGCAAGGTGCGCAATCCGAGGCGCATGCTGAGTTTGTTTCCCTCATTATACTCAGAGTTTCGTTCCAGTAAGCTGATTATGGCATGTTAAAATAGTACCGATGACATATTCAGACAAGCCTTCTTGGAGGCGAAGAAGGCCCTCAGCTCATCCAAAATGTCTGAGCAGTCTTATCGTTTCATGACCCCATATGACTCTCTGGAGAATATGCAGGAGGCAGTCGAAATGACCTTCGAGAGATATCAAGATCATACCAAGTCTTCCGCCAAGACATGGCTGTACAAGCTCTCACGGCGCGTACACTACTATGGTCAAGTTCTAGATGTTATGGTTCAGCATCACCCAGAATATGTTTCGCTCGCCTGGGGCATGATGAAGTTCCTGTTTATTGTAAGCTCTACCTGTGAAGAATAAAGAGGGAACTTTCGTCTGACGTTTGTTTCTGGACAGGTTGCGATTGAGCATGAAAATACCACTGCTGGTATCGCTCAAGCACTTACAGAGATTGGCGATCTTCTGCCGCAAATGCAAATCACGGCACAGCTCTACGCAAGTCCGCGTCTCCGCATGTCTCTTGCAAGGATCTATGAGAATATCATAAAGCTCTTGATACGAGCACAAAGCTGGTGCGAAAGTGGCCGATTTTCAGGCCTCAAACGAATTGCCCAGAGTGTAGCGTCGCCTTTTGAGCTAAAGTACAATGATATTCTAGCAAACATTAAGTATCATTCTAGTGTCATAAAGGAGATTGGTATCTCCGGTAGCCAACTCGACGTTCGCAGCATCAAGGGAACTGCTGAGGAAACTTCGTTGAAGGTCGATCAGCTGAGTGTTGAGCTCGCATCTATCAAAGAGATGATCGGATGTAAGTTTGTGAGCGGAAGCTCTATGAACATTTGTTAATATGTATAGTGAACGCTACGGCATTGATCAACACTAATGACCGCCTCTCTGACCTACAGTTTTCACAAATTATGGCATCTATCTCCAATGAACTTGGCAATGTTATATGGAATCCTGACAAGACAATCCGACACTTGAGCTCTCTCCGGCGAAGACAAAATCTGGAAACCTTACCTGGGACCTTTTATACTTCACCAAAGCTCAAAATCTGGACGACATCAGCAAGTTCTGAAATTTGTCTCATACTGGGGAATATCCCGTCAAAATTTGCGCTCAAGTGCTTCTGTCTTGATATTATCCACAAACTACAAGCTGCAGACGTTCCCGTTCTCCTAGCTCTGAAGACTGGCAAACTGCAAGACAAAGAATCGGAGTTAATATCAAATGTCGATGTTCTGAGATATTTAGTCAAACAGGCCCTGATGTACAGCAAAGGCTTACAGACAGAAGGATCCATGGCTTACAATTGCACCACTGTCAGCTGTGCTAGATCCGAGGCAGAGTGGCTTGATATTCTTGGTTTTACGCTGGCGGCAATTGGAAAACAAATCTACATCGTCCTTGATCTTGGTATTTTGGACCGACAACCGTCTGGTTCGCATTCTGAGTTTTCATGGCTGGAAGGATTTTGCGGTCTCTTTGGAAGATTATCTGCTAAACGACCAGATTTACGGATTAAAGTCATGCTGGTAAACTATAGTTCCTCGGTTTCGTTTGATATCTCAGCAGCGGAATACTCTACCTATTGCATCCCAGTACGAGCCGAGATCACTACGATGAGGCTACAGAGGAAGAGTTGCTATGAGAGACCGGGTCGATTCAATCTGATAATCAAGCGGTAGCACCTGGGTGTATCCTCTGTTCTGTAGGCATGAAGATGAATATTTTTATTGATAATTGTGGATTCGCATACAATACAGCTAAGCGGGCAAAGACTTGTCAATACAATTACAAGTCTGGCGCCAGGCATATGGGTCCCCTCTTTCGCCATCTATAAAAATGGTAGCTAAATTCTACTCGAGGTAGAAGTCAATACCAGGTTACGATAATGAAGTTATATTGAAAGCTGCTATAGCCTGCTGCTCATACTATCTCGAGGTAATAATAGTGTATAAATCTTTAATACCAAGTGCTTGTTCTAGAATCGCTGGGATAAACAAGGTCCATGAAATACTCGTGATTCTTAGCGCTCGAGCTTTATTGTTCTCCCCACTGTCCATCATAGACACCGAAGAGCGAATAAGACCTTCTAGTCTCCGTGTGTTTTGATACGAGTAGTAGCATCCAGAAATTTCGTCAGGGCCAGAACTCAAATACCTCCACTCAACCAAACAATACATTCACTTCTCTTATGATCCTCCCCTTTCAGTGATTGCGACTGCAGAAGGAGTTTTGGTTGTTCACGTTCTGGTAACCCACGCTGATGTGGCCTGCCGAGTTATCCCAACGTGACCAGCCTGACTTGAAGGTACCGCACCGGCTGCTGACGGCTTCCTGGATCTGCTGGCGAATAATCGACGAGCTGCAAGTGGCCCTTCCAGAGGTGTTGTTGCAGAAGTAAGTGGCCACCCTACCAGATTTAACCCAGTAGTGATCTCTTGGCTGCAGAGACTGACCGTTGCCGCATGCCTGCTTCATTAAATTGACTGTGCGGTCGGCATCCGATCGATTAAGTGAGTTGCCCTCGCAGGTGACCCTCCAGCTCTGGCGCTTGTCCAAGGCCGATGAAGCGGCGTCGCCTTCGTCTAGTGATTTAAGGTCTATGACCAACTTGGTATGATGCGCTACCCCATCCTCGCCGATATGAACCCGGTATACACCGTCCGGTGCATCCTTAGGAATGGTGAATCCGTCCTCCATGCAGGCTTCAGGGACGTCGAAACTTTTCATGAGCTTGGAGCCCTCGGCCTGGGGTACGGCAGCGCCAAGGGCCGTGGAGGAGAGAAGGGCCGAGATGATAATGGAGGAGAAGTGCATCTTGACTAGAAGTATTGCAGGTGGGACGAGTAGGGATTTTGTAAAGACTGGGATTTAGAGAAGCAGGTGCTTAAAACTGTGAAATCTTTGAGCTTGCTGTAGAGTTCTAGTTGAGGAGATCAGCTGCCTTTTATAAACATCTTGCAAAGCTGGAGTCATCGTCAACCACGAGCGGATTCGAGGGCGGCCCAATATGCTATGGGATGTTAAGACCACATGGTAGCCTAACGCGTCATTTTTTCCACAACAGGTTGAGGCCTCAGACTATGCATAGTGATAAGTCAAGGATTCTATGTGCTTACCGTATACATGACCGGAATAGAAATTGCCAAGAGCTGGGCGGAGCGAGTTATCAAAGAATTTCTGGGCGCAGAAAGTATTACGTGTACCAGAAGTATTAGCATCCAAGAATTATAACTACCTATTCTATTCCCACTTATAGGTTATTCTAGAGCACAGGAACGCGGATGTAACTACTCTTTGTAAGCAATCTGACACCATTATAAAGGAAGAAATCCAATAGAAAAGACCAAAATCCGAAAATCACGTTCCGGACCCCTGTTGCGCCTCTACAGCTGGCATACAGTACAATGGCTAGCGCCATTTCGCCGCGGCGGCGGCATCTAGAAACAGCTTGACAACAAGTCCAATACTTAGCAAAAGCCAAACTCCGAATACTACCTTACAAGTTTACAGCGGCTAAGCCATGCCTGGAATTAGAACATTTGTCTTGTCGCCTTCCCAATTCGCACAATTGTCTGGTACGTGCCCCCGTGGCGGTTCAAACTTAAGGGAGAGGACGAGTATACCTGCAGCAATATCAAATTCACATGCTCGGACTTTCCCCGCACGCCAGATAAAACCTTTTTGTTTTCACTAAGGGAAAAGTACTGACAGTGCGTAAATGCAGGACTGGAGACGAGAAGGTTTGTACACGTGGTGCTTGGCAAGAGCATTGACCAAGTCTCGTGTTCATCAATCTTTATGTAAGTTTTCTATGGAATAGTGTCGACACAACGCTAACACAGAAGGAATTAGACATCCAAAGGGCAATTGGAGAGGCAGATCCTATCAAGGTTATGCACACGCTCAGAGACATAAACAACGGCTTCAGGTAACAGAAGATAACTCCACAGCTGGTGCCGGGCATCCCTCGTCAGAGGCTCCATAGAGAACCAGAACTGAGACTCTGAAGACGTAAGGGCTGGGTATCTCACAATGTCAGGCGCATATTCATATTCATGATTACATGAAAGTCAAAGATTTGGATTCTCTGCGTAATAGTTTGCATTGAGTCAAGGCCGGGAAAGCTTTTACGCAGATCTTGGAGGTAATTATGGAGATATCAGAATGATTCATAAAGTGAAGCAAAGGTAACGTGATATTCGTGGCCTTTATCTAATAATGTTATTGAATCTTGTGATATTAATGCAAACTGCAGTGCTTAAATTTCGAACATAAGGATACCTTGCTGTGCAACACCAAGAAATCAACAAGCTTTGCCTCAACGAGACTGACATGCTAAGAATAGTAAATGAGGGCCGCTAAAGGTCTTAGAAGTTGAATAATTTATTATTATTTTGAAATCTCAAACACCTGTTGCTAAGTTTATCTTTCTGCCTATTGTGCCTTACGTAACAGAGCGCACGTGCTTGGCAGGCATCTTCGCTCAAGATGTGAAACGCGGCATTATATAGACCATCATGTTTCTTTCAATATTCATCATCTCAATGCACCTGGAAGAGAACCATGCGATCTCCTCCAGACCTACGTTCTCCAGCATCGCCAGAGATATGGGAGACGGGTTCATCGCCGTATATCCCTAGTCCTGTGTTGTACAACCCGAGTCCTTCACCAGAGGCGCAAGCGCAATACCAGCCAGGACCAGAAGCACCAGAAATATGGGAGACGGGCTCATCGTTATATAACCCGAGCCCTTCGCCAGAAGCGCAGGAGCGATACCAAGCACGAGCAAAAGCGCGGAGACAGAGAGATGCGGTAGCAGCAGAACAACACCGAGCAAGTGAAGAATTCGAACGTAATGAAACTTACCATGGCTATTCACCGCCTTCACCAGATCGGTCACCCCATTCTCCATGGACACCAGTTTCGCCGGCTGCTTGGCGGCTAGATGCCGCTGATGACTCTTTGCCCCTCTGGAAGAATCATGTACAAGAAATGCCATTTTTATCTAATCCACGACCCCGTATTCTTACCCTATTAGGCTTTCGGGATGGAGATTCTTATGAACAGGACAAAAAACCCTTTCCACTTTATCAAACCTCTCCATGGTTCAAGATACCTCCATTTGTTCGGCAGGACATTTTACGACTGGTCGTCGGAGATCGCCGTCTCCATATGAGTCTATCATTCACAGCGCAACAAAAGCCTGATGGGGGATTTGCCGACTGCTGGAAGTGGTTCGGTTCTATTTGTCATCGAGCCGAAGCAAAAGCGCCAGGGTTTATAGTTCGTAATCAAAAGACCCTTTACCCTTGGATAGATGATTGCAAGTCTGGAGATGCAGTATCAGAGAATATTGGTATCATGGGCTGGCTTCTTTCCTGTCGTCAAAAGTAAGTCGACAATTCAGAAAATAACTAGTCAAGAGCGCTGAAAGAACATTGTAGTTACGCTGAGACCATCGACCTACTATATGCAAGGAATACAATCGCCATGTCTGGTGAGGCGACAATCTCTCATATCACACAACTTCTGTTGCCTCAAGGACTTGAAGTGATGACTTCCCTTGAAATAAGATGGCCTCTTGAGAACTCAAACCCAGAAGGACCTGCAGCCGAATATACCATTTCACCCAATGTTCGCATGCGGGATGGAGATGATTCGTACCGACTCAGCGAAGACCAACTCAGCATCCCCTTAGATACAATATCAGCAAATTTCCCCAAGCTCCGGAGATTGATTATCTCATTTCAGAAAGATTTCCCCTGGCGTCAGATTGCGAACCCACAGGCGCACGCTTCGATCATCAAACGGCTCCGTCAATTTGTTAAGGGCCGACCGAAACTTGACGAATGCGCCTTTTCTTTGCCAGATGGTATATTCGACACTATAATCGAGGAGGCACGGGCTACTGATCCTGACTCTGAATGGTTCCGAAACTCATATCGCCAAGCCTGGTGTACTTCGGATGGGAACCTCCATATTATCCGGATACCTTTTCTAGACAGTTACCCTGCCCCCCCGTTTCATTTGGAGGATCGAGAAGATGTCGGATTCTGGCTGTTAGGGGACGATTGATTTCAGTAACTTAGACAGTTACACGGGACACTATCTTTTCCTCAACTCCTAAAAGGCCACGCAAATCATTTTTCGTCTAAGATTGAATATATATAGAAAGCCTGAAGATTTTGCTCCTAACTCTACATCATTTTGCAGCCTTCTCGGTTTTCTGTTTCCCTCTTAAACAAAGCTGGTTTATCCTCGGACTCATACTTCCATTCCAATTTATCCACAACCCCATTCTGACCTCGACAAAACTTGAGGATCCCTACATAGTGGTGTTCCCAGTCCATCATACCTTTTGAAAGCCATTGATCTCTCGTGCGGGGCTGGAAACTATAGCTATCTGGTTTATAGAACTCAAGGTCGCATTTTGATTCCCCATGGTTATTAAGCGTCATGGCCAGGTGTCCTGTCTCTTGACGCTTGAAAATGTTCACAGTTGTATTGCCCCACTTGTAGTTGCCAACATAGTCATCCAGAGCCTTCTCATTATGAATAACGTCTGAGTGCTTTAGCCAGTCAACCTGAACGCCTTGATACCACAGTTTATGAAGGCGCGCTTCCTCTTTCGCAAGCTCTAAGTAATCAATGTAAGGTTTTGTATCAAACAGCGCTTGAATCATGATTTTAGCTGCAAAGTCTGCCGCATCTCCGAAGTTTGCTCCATTAGAAAGAGCCACGGCCGCGCTTCTCGTCTCTGGGAACAGATAGATAGCTGAAGAGTAGCCATTAGCATTTCCTTGGTGCCCTACGAAGAATCGCCTAGGAGAATCGCGTCCCAGGATATACTTCTTGTTGAATGCTCCTCTATCCTGGTATCTGACTTTATGGTTTGTTCCCATATAACCAAGACCTGCTGTCGGCATGTATCCAGAATACCAGCCCATGCAATATGCAAGCTGATTGTCGAAACCATCATCCATTGGTCGCGTCCATTGACCATGCCAAATAGTGGTCATTTGTTTCAGAGGGTTGGCAGCGTCTTTAGGGCTCTCCAATTCAGAATCTTCAGTGTCGTAGGCTTCCATCATGGCATCTGAAAATTTGAGTAAATCGACGACAGAACTCTGTAAACCAATAAAACTAAGAATTGGAGAATGGTCACAGCGGGTGTATGTCTCCCCAGATTGGAGCCTCTGATACTCTCCGTTTTCAAGCTTAGCATAGCCGTGGGCCCTGTTGGAGGAGGAGTTCTCTCCCTCGGTAGAAACAAGTGTGTTTTTCAGCTCTAAAGGCTGAATGAAGCGTTCTTGAAGAAAGTCCGAGTAGCGCTGTCCGGTGACCTTTTGCACAATCAGACTGACCAGTCCGAATGTCAAGTTGTTATATGTCCACCACGAGTTGAAGCGTTGGCCAAGGTAGTTTGTAGTTGGAGCATGGTTGACAAATTTGACGTAGTCTTTTTCCTCTGTAACAACGGAGCAGTTCGGTCCTAGGATGAATATTTGAGGTCTACCAAGTCCAACGGTATGTCGAAGTGCTGTTCGTATCGTGGCTTGCGGACCAATTCGGGAGTCTCCTTCGGGGTTGAATTCAGGGAGATGTTTACTGATCGGGTCATCCCAGGACAGTTTACCCTCTTCCACGAGAATGCCTACTGAGGCTGACAAAAAGCCCTTGGAGCATGACGCTAGCATATAGCTTGATTCGGGCGTGGCATTCAGATTCTCTTCGACATTACGAAGCCCAACACTATGCGTGTGGACAATGCATCCATTATGCAGGACCCCAACAGAGATAGAAGCAACCCCACAGATTTCTCTTATGGCATCGATATCCTTTTTTGCTTTGTCGAATCTTTCGTACATTCTTTGATCACTGTGTTAGGACTATGTCTGATATGCAGTTCAGGCTGAGGGGCTTACTCTGTCATGTGCTATAGCCGCAGGAGCTTTTCGACTCCTCGGACGTGCGGAGTGTTTAGTAGGATACTCCTCCTGATAACTATGCTTGTTCCGATATTTCCGGTTAGGCTCAAGGCTTCCGAATCCCATGCGCGGAAGATTATGCAGTCTGATGACCGAGGGAAAAAATGTGATCACAGGAGAAAATCCATTCGTCTGTTCAAACAGGGGGAGTGGTTGGGCCAATCACACAGTGAAACAACAAGGTGGCTGTAGAAAATGAAATCTGTCCAACTCGGAAAGGCTGCACATTTGGAGTAACCCGTCAATCAGATATGACCACAATTATACCCCGCTCGAACTCGCCTCACTGCGCCGCTCTGTGCAACCCTTTTCGTGGTGTCAGAAGCCAATCAAGCTGTTATGCCACCCTTCTCGAAGAGCAACACAGCAAGACACCGGGCACTGATTTGCATAGGATACTGCTCCTATGATGATGCTCACTGCATCTGATCCATCAGCTGAGGCCTTTATCTTAATGCAGTAAGGCAGCCTACTTAATACCTCGTCATCCTACCAACTTGAGTGCGGCTCAAGTTTCACCATTCCAATTATTAATTCTCTTCCTGATTCTCATCCCGACCATATCTTCATGCAGCCACGCACTCTCGTGAACTTTCTCGGCTGTTTACATAAGCTTCTCTAAATATCATTCATCATGGATCCTGCGAAATCGTCTGAGGCAATAAAGGGATGGATCACAACTTCAAACTCGAGCTCAGGCAGCTCTTCGTCTGACATGCAAGGTGGCGGTGATATAGAGGGCGGAGGAGGTGGCGAAGTACCCTATGGTCCGAAGCCAGGAACGGGCGGTGGGAGTAGCGGAGGAAAGAAATGATTCATCAGCAGATTTGATGTTTTGGAGACTTTGGGGCTTTTGATTTTACTACATCTCTATCCCACTAGGCGTAAGTTCATGAACACAGAAATAATGATTTTAGATGTCCTGTGCTAATAATATAGAAAAGCCGGTATAGATGAGCGGGTGACACTCCGGGTTACTGATTTAGTTGCAGGATGAGCAAGTATATGGGTGGGCAAAGTGCACACAACATTTCCAACATAGTGAGATGGTGGGGTAGCTTGGGCATCGACGGTCGCGTTTGTTTAGATGAGGAGTTTTAGGTTGTTGGGCTTATAAGATATTCTAAAGCCCTTGGGACTATGAATTACGTTGGGTAGGTCGTACAAAGAAGCAAACTCGAAACTCGTACTCTTACACTAAAACGCCCTGACTTTTCTATTCAATTTTATATGGACTCACTCACTACGATATGGAGCGAAGCCCAGAGCTCATATCGTCAGCAGTTGACCGAAAAGGAACGCGCAACCATCGAGCAAGTTGACTGTTATGAGAATCTGTGCGAAAAGCTCGAGAAGATGCAGAAAGCGTACCACAATAAAACTTGGGTCAAGTTGTTGACAAGGATTGACCCTTTTGTGTCACAGCTGCGATCATTTACAACGGTGATATCTGTCTTCGCACAAACTAAGCCTGAGATCCTTTCCCTGGTTTGGGGCTCAGTGGCACTGGTATTGGAGGTACGTACAAATGTAATTGGCTATGTCTCTCAGCCTCTCTAACCGCCTCGTGTGATACTTTGTAGCTCGCTGCTGGCCATTCTGCCGTCCTTGAAAGCATTGTTGATACTTTTGAGCAAATCGAAATGGCTCTACCACGTTTCCAGTACTACATCAGGGAATACGTGTCTCCATTGCCACTCGCCTCAAGGCTAAAGGTGGCAATCCAGAAATACTATCAAGAGTTGATTCAGCAATGCCAGGATTATATCGCCTTTCTGAAAGCCTCATCCTTCAGTACGTACGGTACCCCGCAGGGTTCTCCTTGTTACTCAGCTATGTTTTGAGAGCCTCGGGGTACAACACCGGGCTCTGGCTTGATAGGCCAATCGACATGACTTATTGCTCCTCACCGGCCGCCTTAGCCAGCCATGCTAGAACATTCCAATGCTGAGTGAGCTGAGCTGAGCTGATGACTTCTTAGAAAATTTCTTTCGCCTGGGTTCAGCCCCTCGGAAGCTGCATACAAGTTCAACCAGAAGACTAAAGCGGCTACAGCGCCTCTCAGACTGGGTAGATCAAGAAGCAAGCGTGGCCAGTGCACGTCAACAACAAAGAATCCTCCACGATACTCTCAAATCCATCAAGATCGTGCCCAAAATGGCGGGAAACTTGCCATACTACGGCATTGATCACCACCAAAACCCATCCTTCTACCCAAGGCCGCAGTATTTGACAAAGATCGGTGGGGTTCTGGATTCTGGCATAAATGAAAACCTGTCAACAGTTGCTTTAGTTGGGCCTGGCGGGTGTGGTAAGACTCAACTAGCGATTGAATATGCCTACAGAGCTCGTTACTACGATACGATTCTCTGGTGTACTGCTGAAAATAACCTTCGTCTTGCTGAGTCATATGCGACTCATGCCAGAGCACTAAACCTCATCGAAAAGGATGAAATGCCACAGCAGGATCGTGTCATAGCCTTGTTAAAGCAATGGCTACTGACTTGCAGTAGATCAGGTGAGCCTAAACCTAGCCAACACAGATATTGTTCTAAGTTGTTGACCCGCCCATAGAGAATCCTACCAAATGGTTGATCATTTTTGACAACATGGAGCAGTTTGATGAGCTTCCAACCTACTGGCCGAGCGGTGCTTCTGGTTCCATTTTGATCACTTCAAGAAACCAGTCCCTCGCCAAAAAATATAGTCAAGTGCAGGTTTCCGTACCTCCCTTCGTCTCGGCTGAAGCACAGCAATTTCTCCTTGCCTTTTGTACTCAAAGTGATGATGTCAGTATCAAAGAGCGCAAGGCGGCAGCATCTATTGCCGAAAAGCTCGGATCTCTGCCTCTGGCGTTGGATCTAGTGAGACGTCATGTGTCCTCCAGTAGTGGCTCATACGGGGAGTTCTTGGAGAACTATGGCGAGTTCGCTGATTCTTTTGTTTTCGGACAGTTAGATACAGCATGGCAGGATCAAGGTTATCACTCAAACATATCAACGACATACACCATTCGAATGTTTACTATGAGCAAGAACGCTATTCTCATCATGCATCTTCTCTGTGTCTTGGACGCGACCCGTATCCCTTTATCGTTTTTTAGAACAGATGAAAGAGAAATGTAAGTGACGAACCTATTGCATCCATGAACTGAACTCAACGCTGCTTATAGGCGCTACAACGGCCCTGAACTTGTGGATGAATTACCAGACCTTCAGGAGTGGCTTGAGAATCCAATCCAAGACATCTATGAGTATTTCAATTCCTCTTATAACGCAATCATGTTTCTGATACACGATAGGCGTGATATAGCGATCGCCGAATTGTTAAATGGCTCATTCGTTACTCGAACTTCTGAATCGAGAAGCTTAAGTGTACATCGAATTATACAAGGAGCCATAGAACGATCCATGGATCCGTCTACTAGAGTCATGGCATTCAACAAAGCCTTGTTCTTCCTCAACAGCTGCTTCCCAAAATACCGAGATGGGGGGGTTCTCTTCAAATGGTGGACCGAATGTGAGAACTATGTACCTCATGTTGCATCTCTTGTTCGATTCTACAAAAAGCATAAGCATACTTTAGGTCCACCCATCATGCTTGCAGAGATCATCCGCCGTTGTGCATGGTACTAAAATCACCTCTCTATATTCATGTGCGTCTTACTAATTCGTTCCCAGGTATCTGCTAGAGAAACACCAGTTTGCCGATGGAAAACGTCTTGTGAAAGACGCCATCGTTATCTGTGAGGGAGCACGGAAATCTCAGTCAACCCCCGGCTTCAAAAAGAATGAATATATCCCTCGATTATTGGCAGACCTGTATAGAGTAATGGGATCTCTTGAATGCGAATCACATACCAAAGAACATGGCTTGGGTTGGGCCTTGAAGGCGAGGTCCGTTCGCCAAGAGGTCTATTTGACTTTGCGGGTCGAGAAAGATCGAAGGATGCTCCAAGTTGATCAGAACAATGTTGCTGTAGACATGATGGCCAACGGCAGGCCACGAGATGCATTACCTTTACTACAAGACATTTACACTTACGACATAGCGTCTGGGGGTATTACGGCAGTCAATGTCTATCGTCCTATGAACCTATCGATTTGCTATCGCCTACTAGGCCAGTACTCGGAGGCACTGAAATATTCCAACGTGGCGATGAAGGTGATTCAGGATCACATTGGTGATGACGGGATACCAATGGCAAGGTACGTTGAAGAAGCTCGCTCATATGTCTGTAATACTAAACCTTTACTCAGAGCACAGTTTTTCCTGGGAAGTCTCCTTCTATGCATGGATGATAAGGCTGGCGCATTTGAAGCATTTTCCAAGTGCTTCCGTGTCCGCCAGAAACTGATACCAGGTCATCACGATACGGCTTTTGCGGCACACAAATTGGGCGCAATGGCGGCACAGAATGGAGATCTAAACGCGGCCATGTGAGGAAACCATTGCTGATGCATGACTAGAATTATTCTGACTGCTCTAGTGCATTTTTGAACCAAGCTCTGCGAATTTTTGGAGATACTGAGAGTCTGAGCCTCACTGCTACCCGAACTGCATATCTGCTGAGCATGGTTTTGCTTGATGATGGGCAGGTGGAGGCTGCTGGCCATCTCAAAAACAAAGTTGACGAAGCCCTTGAAGCGAATGGAGAACGGGTCAATGCGGATAGGGCAGAATATTCAGAAGCTTTTTTTGACAAATTTGTCTTGTTTAGACATGTCTGATCGAAACTTGCAAGGATGTTGGGTGCGGATACGGGCGATCACCCGAAGCCAAGACAAGCTGGTGGGAGATATGACATGATTGGCCGATCGGAAGAAGGTACCCGTTCAAACAACTGGGATCCCTTTGGTGACTATGCATTTTCTTATCGAATTATAATGTCTGAATATAGAGGCCGGTATGATACGTCAAATGATCAGCTGGTTGGTACTCAGCTTCGACAGAACAAGTGGCCATTCGTTGGGTGATCCCTGTATCTTCTTGTTTGCTTCTCTGTAAGCTTCAACTCCAGCCTCAGCTCACAGCCTGCCGCAACCCATGTCAATCCATGAAAAAATTTGCAATAGTACGACATTAGACCTGAGACATGCAAGCCTCCTTTTACTGGAAAAACTTTGTTGCAGTTTGTTTGTTGTTCCGTCCCCGACACCTTTCCGAGCCCTTACACAATGCCAATCATTACCTGTTGCAGTTTAGTCTCGCAGATCGTAGATCACTAAACATAAACTAGATAAACCCCGATCTGATGCCCCGCCCTCGCTGCGCGTTTTACCTCATCCCTTCATCACCATGTCCGATGAATCTCGGAATCCCTCTCTCGAGGGTTCTGCTGCTGCCCAACCAGACGCCCTCTTGCGCTCCGCTTGTACTGAGTGTCATCGCCGCAAGCAGAAGTGCAACAGGCAATGGCCCTGTAACAGCTGTCAGAAGCGCAAGGTCGCTGACCAATGCCGTTTTAAGGATGATTCCAAGGGCAACCCTTCAGAAGATGCCTGGGCGCCTTCTGTCGACGTCAAGCGAAAGCGCGACATGAGAGGACTTGGGGATGACAGTGATTCCGACGTTGGAGATGTTTTGGAGGCGATTGGATACGGTCGTCTTCATTTATTGACCAAGCTCGATCAAGACGTGAGCTTTTATTCCTCCAATCCTGTCGCGCGCTGATTTTCTGACCTCGTCCAGTCAGGGAGCACAAAGCCGTCCGAGCAATATCGCTTGGACCCCAAGACCAACGCCAAATTAAAGCGGGCATTGGACGTTTTACCGCCAAGGCACGTCGTAGGTAAGAAAGAACACTAATGCCGATCGCGTGATCACCGTCTCACATCTACCAGATTCCTTGATCCAGAGTTTTCTCGATGTCGTCAATTTTTACTACTACATCGTCTATCCTCCCAACTTCAGCAAAGAGTATGCCCGCTGGTGGGATGACTACACTAAAGGTCGACCTTGCGGCGTCCAATGGACATGTCTTCTTCTTATGGTCTGTGCGTGCTCTGTTCAGCACGTTGATGGCCAGCTTCGAGGCAAGATTGAGAGTGAACTGGGCGATTCTGTCAAAGAGCTGACTCAGCGGTATCATGATGCCGCTAGAGAGCTTCACAGCGCCATTCCTGTTGGCTACGGACATGTTTATACTGTCCAGTATCTGTTGCATTCGTGCTACTGGTTCAAAGCCGAGGCCCGCTTTGCCGAGTGCTGGCAGGTTCTTGGTGCTGTTGTCCGAGAAGCCCAGATGATCAGTGAGTATTAAACTCTTGCTAGTCGATGAATTGATATTGACAAGACGCATAGATCTTCATAAGAAGCCAGAAGGCCAATTGCCTGGATTTGAGTTGGAGATGAAGCGGCGACTATGGTGTATTGTCGATTCATGGGACTGGTAAGTGGTCACCCTCATGCACAGAATCACCGAATACTCATATCCCTTAGGCTCGTATCATGCCTTCTGGCTCGGCCGATGCTCATTGACCGCAAGGAGTGTGACGTTGGGCTTCCAAGTCTCACACTCGAAGACTATCCAGCTTCACCCATGCTGCACCTCAAGCTCCAGTCTCAACTTGTCGGCCTTATCTTTGATCGTTTCGGTGGACCCAAGATTCTGACCGACCCCAAAGATATCCGAGACTACCAGACAATTCTGGAAGACTTTATGAAAACCTTTCCACCCGAGTATGCTATGGACCATCCCAATACACCATCCAACGAGAACTTGCCATGGATTGCTTTGCATCGCCACTACATGCATACTTGTACTCTTTCCATCGCCTTGGGGCCTTTCAGAGGATTCATGGCCAAGACTATGAAGAAAGCCACAGCGTCTGCCGTTGATCTTGAGTTTCGGGAAACAGGTATCGACTACGCCCTCCGCCTCATGGAAGCCGTCCACCGGTTCTTCGAGTACGTCTGGACTAGAGACACCACGTTTCACTTTGTCCCATTCTGTATCTTTGATACAGCAGCTCTTCTCTGTTCAGTCATAATCCACGCTGAAGATGGCCATGTGCCGCGTCGTGAAGAAGTCATCGGCTCCGTTGCCAGAGCCTTCACCACGCTGAAGAAACTGCGTACCGCTACGAACACAGCCAAAGCTCCCTATGACGTGTTACGACGGCTGATTAAGAAACTCCCGTCGACCGCTGGGATGCAGGCTGCTGATGCTCATAAGAAACGTCGTTTCGACATGCCACCTGGGGCCAACGGAGCCATCGCCATCCCTATTGCAGCAGTGCCAGTCTCGCAGCAAGGCATGGAACCATCTCTCATTATTCCAACAGTGCTATCACAGATGCCAGTTCAAGTACCACAACACGCTGTACCAGCAGCTCACTATCAGCAATACCCAAATCCACCTCCACCACCTCCAATGGTTCCTGTCAGGATGCAAGCTGGTCAACAGCCCCTCATGCCATACCCTCAGAATTTTCAAGAACAACATTTCCAAAACTACACCTACTCTCAGCAGAACATGTACCCACCTACAACCAACAGTCAGTCATGGTCTGACCAGATCAACAGAGCTCATATGCAGGACTTTACCGCTGGACCGCTTCCCCCCGATATGCCGCTGCAAATTTCCGAGGCTGAACTGGGCGATCTTGCCATGTTATGGAATTGGGAAAGTCTGGATCTTGGTTTTACTTCTAACCCTATCTATCAGACCCAGTGAGCAGGTTGAGTTGGATTTTCTTGAAGAATTGGTCTGCACGATCAGACTTGTCCACTCCTTTTCGGAATTTGTTTTCAGGACGTAATAGTGATTATCAATTTGGTCTAATGAGTCATGTGATAGCAAGCAGATTTATCTTAGAATGAAGTACAATTCCCCGGTTTTTAGACTCCTCGCCTCTTTCACCCTGAGGCATGTAATATGAAGAAGACTTGAACTGACTAGCCACAGCCAACTTTCAGTTTTGTCCTGAATGAGGAGGCTGATGAGCGCTGCAATCGTATGATCACAGAGCAAGTTCACTTAGATGAACTTGGAAATAGACCAAGACTAATATTCCAACTTCTAGCATGATTGATGTGGCTAGAAAGCTTGGCGGTTTCCTTCCAAGAGCCGAACCCAAGTGCTTAGCTCCAGGATCAGCCCTCCACATCTGCGGCACATATCGCGCAGTAAAGACGAAGGCAGACAGCGTTGTCAACAAGAACGGTAAAGCTTAGGAGATCGATAATCTCGTCTTTGGAGGTTGCGGCATCATTCCAACTCAGAATGCGTATATTATAACTCGTCTGGGCAGATGCCAATTGATGGAAACTTTCTTTTGTAGTGCAGATAATATTAATACTTGTCATTATCAGTACGTTCTGATGGCTTTGTGGCTCAAGAGCCCTCATACGTCCGCTATTCGTTAGTCGCCCTCGTTGTTCTTTCGCCAGAAGCTCATTTGGTGAATGATAGCGTCTTCTCAGTCACTATGTCTTGTACCAATCTCAAATATGCACCACAAAACGCCCCAGTAGGGTAACATCACCAAAGAGCCCACTCATTCAACGCCTTTCCACTCCCAAAACTACCATCGGCCATATCTAACCCTCGACTTTGCTGATCTTGCCAGACTTGACATCGTAGATATAACCAGTGATGGGAACATCAAGGACAAGCGGACTCTTCTTCAGGAACGCAATATCATCACGAACACTCTGCTCAAGATCACTGAAAGGAAGAAAGGCAATGTGATCAACGTCTTGATCGAGGTCTTTGCGGACCTTTGACTTGAGATCCAGGTCAGAGAAGGTGAGCATGCCGCAGTCAGTCTAAAGTTTGTCAGCTCGGGACAGTGCACTACGAAATGAGAGATACGAACGTGGTGGACAATGACAATCTCGCGAGTTCCGAGAAGTTGCTGTGAAATGATGACGGAGCGAAGAGCATCTGCTGCCCGACCGCCAGCGTTGCGGATTACGTGGGCAGAGCCAAGCTCGATGCCGAGCATCTGGGCCGGGTCGAGACGAGCATCCATACAGGCCAGGACAGCTACATGGCTAAGTTGTTGTTAGCTTTGATGTCGTACTTGGGACGCGATGTAAATACCGAGATGGAGGAAGTGCAAGATCTTCCTTGTTGAAAGCTGCAGCATACTGCTCATTCGCAGCCTCATACTCGGGTACAATTGAAGAAGACATGGTGAAGTGAAGTAAAAAGCTGATCAAGTTTGGAAGGATTGCCTGTCGAATCTGGGGTGCATGACTAGCAGCTTTTATAGAGATCGAATGCAGGTATCAGCTTTATAATGTTTAACGTTATCATCGGCTGGTTTTCCAATTGAGGCATACTGCTCATCACCATCCGCGGGGTAGATGTCGCAACGATGTCGCAATCTCACGTGCATAGAGATTAGTGTGTAAGATGAGTCGCTATCTTGTATGGTGTTCTTTCGGGCCAGTGTCGGAATTGTAAGAAAGGTGGCATTCGAAACAAGGGCAGTCACACGAACGTGTGGTCTCAAAACCCGCCAAGGCGTAAATAGGTCCGACTTTAACAATTCCATCCAGCTTCTAGAATAGGCAACGTTGGCTGTAGGTTCCATTCGGCTCGGCCCGCAAAGACGCCCGTCAAAGGATTGCCTCAAGCTATTTTGGGATGTCATCAGGGTTTGATGACGTAGCCTTGATGAAGGCGGCGTCCATCTATGGGAGTTCATCACTTGAGCTTGTTTGCACGGTATTAAGAGTATTGCCTATTCCAGGTGCTCTACTTGTACAAAAGAGAAGAAAAAGAGGGTAGGTATCATTAAATACAAATATGTGGCCTTGAAAGTTCAGAGGTCCATTCTCGTGAACTCATACTTGGGTATCAAGCTGATCTTCCTTCCATCCCACTTCCGATTCCTTTGGGTTTCACTGATTTCTATGCGCTGCTGCAAAACTGCTCAAACTCATCATGTCATCATCTCCAGCATACCTAGGCCCCGGTGTAGGAGCTCGAGCCTGTGTATGCGTATGTGTATGAGGGTGCATTGCCGTTACCGGCGACGTTGGGCCTGGCTGAACAGGCGGAGCCTCCCTTCTCAAACCCCTCATGAAAGCTTGGTCAGACTCATCATCAATAAGAACAACCATCCAAACTCCGACTGCTCCGTTCGAACCCAACAGCGGCGTGCAGTGGATCCAGCGGTTACGACCTGGATTCGCAGGAGGAGCTTGGCCGCCATCGCCGCTTGGTTGATGGTCGGCTGATTTGCGGCTCTTGGTTTGCACTTCGGCTTTGGACAGCCAGCGAATCTTTGCAGTGAGACCGTTGCCGCCTGCAAAGGCTTGGGTGAGTGTTTCGCGGACGCGGTCAGAGCCGCCAATTCGGGAGAGGAATGAACTTTGGAGCATGCCGGGGACGCGGAGGGATGGTGATGCAAAGAGAATGCGGAGACTGGGGTATGGTCGGACGAGAAGGTAGTGCTTGTAGATGCCGCTAAGACGACCGCTCATGTTAGCCATGGCAGTGTCATGAAGAATGGGATCTGATGGCACTCTGTTGATGGTGGCATCATCGCGGAAAACCAAGCGAGGCCTGTTCCAGTTGGCCGGTACCGTATCCGTTTGCTTAACCTCTTGCTGATGTGTACGGTGGAAAGCACCGCCCGATTCACGCACTGCCTTTAATTCTGCGAGGTCAAACATCTCAGCCAGATTACGGAACTCATCTTTCTCTTCGTCTTTCTTCTTCTGCTCTGACTCGCCAGGGTAACGCTCCTCGGGTTCCTCATCCGCCATGAGGGTCTGTAGCGAGTCCAGGCCAGCGCACTCCTTGACCAGACCGGAGACATCGACTTGAGCACCCAGGTGGTATCTGACAACACCTCGGGAGTCGTACAGGGGAGAGCACATAAGCAGGTTCATGAAAGGGGATCCATCGCGACGATAATTGAGGAATGTCTCGCAGTGGTCTTGGCCGGCGGCGAGCTTTTCGCGGATTCGCTTCACACTAAACGGGTTTGTTTTGGGGCCCTGGAGGAATCGACAATTGCGACCGAGGACGTAGTCCATGCCGTACTGTGTTGTTCGGTGGAACTCTGTAACAGGGTTAGAATGTGTAACGCAATGGTCAACTTTAGATGTACTCACCTTCACTTGCAAAGACAATGGGGTTGTCGGGTCTTGAAGGGTCTGTCAAGCAGAACACTTCCGCCAAACCTTCTGACAGGTCACGCAAATGAGGCGCCAATGTGTCTGTTATTCTCCGCTTGATGGTGATGCTGACAGTCTGGATGTAAGTGTGCGTGATATAAGCTGGCAAGTCGTGGTTCGCCATAGCTTGGAACGCATCATTCGCCCTCTTCCACAAGGCCTCATTGACAGTAGCTGTCACAGGGTCCGTAGTAAATTCATGACCATCAATCGTCTTCAACGAGCCAGTTAAAGAGTTGGCGTAATTGATCGCTTTCATAGCCTTGAGGGTGTCCAGGTAGTACGTCAGGAGGGGTACGGAGTTGGGCCGAGACGCAGACAAATAGTTGGTGAAGCGCTGGAGAAGCACAGGATCGTCGAAGATGACAGACAGGTGCTTAACGGAGAAAAGCAACTCGGATTGTGTCTCTAGAGTATACTGTTTGCCCATGGCATGCGCAGGCACAACCAGGTCGAATGACGCGGGGTCATATTCCTCCTCGGTCAAAGGCTCCAGTCCATCACGATCAAGACCGGCGCCTTTTGCTTGCAGCGCAGGAAGATGTGTAGGGATGTAGACTGAGGAAATTGACGATGCGTCTCTTTCCTTGTGTGACCATATTTGCGATTCTTGTGTGTGGTGGGACAATGCGCGACTCGAGGGTCTTGTCGATGGTGCTTGTAAGAGCTCTGGGTCGAAGTTGGCCATTCCGTCGCCGAGATCCTGTGTTTCAAAGCTGAAAAGTCAGTTAGAATTTCTCAATTAGACACATCTAGGCTGCAACGAACCTCTGCTTCATGGCGAGTTGTCGTCTTGGTGTTTGTGCTCGTAGAGGAATAGGCGGTGGTACTGATTCCATCTCGTCGTCGACGAGGTTAAGATGCTGTGTCTGCATTTTCTTTGGCAGGGGACTCGAAGTCAACCAACGGTAGCGCGCAGAATCGATGAGTAATGAGACACGGAACAAGCCTTGACTGAGACAAACAGAAAAGCAAGAATGACAATGCAATGCAATGGCCTCTTCTAGTGAGTGGCTGGTTTAGGGGCCGGCCGCCATTGCTTTTTGTTTCGTTTCGATCTATTTCGTATTGCATCCCTACATTTGGCCCCTTGCCTTCGTCTGGGCGTGCATCTGAGCCATCATTTTGGAAATAACGCCAGCGAAATTGCTGCATGTCGGTCCATCTCTGCGTCTTGCCCAATCACGAATTTGTTTCAACGCTCAGGTCCCGATCGTGATGAAAGGGGAAACATCTCAAGATCGCGATCTATGCGTCATCTGGCAGAACGGAACTTAACGAGAGCTAATTTAGTGGGCGAGCTAGTGTGTTCCTGACATGAAAGCCCTCTTGGCTACCATTGACGTTACATTGGGCTAACGTTAACTAATTCAAGGGCATGGAAGGCATCGTGATGCTTTATCGCGTCAATGAGTTTAACTGGTGATCCAGGGATCAGGTTCCCAGGTACTGACTGGTCTCTCCGGCTAGTAGCTTGTCTGTGCCGCAGTTCAACTATCGAACTTTGTTACCATCACGCTTACGAGGCGTCGCTAGCAGACACTAAATGACGTACTGTGCCTGTGCCTGTACAACCTATATTTGAGATTTCTTATCGAAAAAGAAAAGCTGAAAAGCAATGTCGACCGTCATGTCTGTGAGTGGATTAAGCTGGATGCAGGGCAGTGGAGTGTAACCCCAGTCGGATGAACACGTCGGATTTGGGTATGAGACTCGATGTGTCATTCCATACAGGGCAAAGTGCCTAACGAGCTGATTACCATCTTGGCAATAGAATCTGAACACACAACCGTTAGGCGTCAAACGTCAACCACATCCCAGCGACCGTCTGCACCGTTGAAGACAATCATTCCAAGCCACAAAGAGAATCGGTTACCAAAGCGCAAGTTAATTTCCAGCAATATTTCCTTGAAATGGCCTGTTTTTTCTCGCTTGACAGGGAGCTAATTATCGCGTGGCTTAATCTCACAAGGCCCTTGCGTCTGACATGCAGTTACTGGTCGTGATCACCGTTGCACGTTTCTCCCTTGCAGCCAAGCTGATCACCGACCCTTGCCTGTCCTTGCATTTTCTCGCATGGCTGAAATCGAATTGATCGATGATGATTGATCGTCAGTAGCGGTATTCGCGGCTGTTGGAATTTTTTTAATTATCGAGGCCCCCCTATTTGTTGGTGGCTTTTTTGTGATCGGCATCTCAAGGTATGGTTCGTGGTGGTAATTACAGTGAGTGAGTGGAGTTTATGGAGTGCGGAACGAATTTTGCGGCTTTTGCGCCGCAATCTGTACTGGCTTCTCCACTGATGCAGCCCTCAGTTACAGACTCCAAGCGACTGCAGCCATGACCACACGCACAAAGGATTTACCATTGCGAATAGCTTCATCCAAAAAAGATGGATAACATTCACGATTGGAACCCCACGATGCTGACCTTCTTTTTTTGCCCCCTCTCAGAGCACGTCGTGTCAGCATTTAGACTGGTGTCAGACTCTTGGCCAGAACCTGGTATAAATACAACTCTGGCGGTTATCTAAAGGTTTAGCGATCCCAACGTCCGCTTACCCTTGAAGCACCCATCAAGATAGCAACCAAGATGTCGGAAGCGAGCCCTATTCCCATTATTCTCTGCGGAAAGACCGAATTCATTGGGCAAAGGGTCATTGAGGCTCTAAAGCCTGAGATTGAAGGTAAACCATTATCAACAGAGAACCCGTAGATGCTGATATCACCAGTCGTTCACTTTGTCCTACCAGGAGACTCAGGAAAAGTCATCATTCCTGCCCTCCTCACGAGTAAAAGCCCACCATCTCATCCTGACAGTAGCGCCATCGGCTCCGGGAACTACACCCAAGTTCCCCGAGCCGTCGTCCTGGGAGGCGCTTTTGAGGAATCTGACATAGCTGCACTACGGGACGCTGTCAAAACCGTTGATGGCGCGCGCGGCGTAGCGTGGGTTCGCCAGGATACTACCCAGCCGGCGCCTCCGGTTACATCGCCCGAGTATCCCAAGCTAATGACCAAGAGGACCAAAGAGGCGGTGATCAAGCTTGATAAGGATGGGAAACTGGATGGAACGTATGACGAGCTTGAGTGGTATTAGGATTTCATGGCCAATGTGTTCAAACGAATTCGGTATCTAAACGAACGAGTGTTCTATTGATGTATGAAGCAAGTCAGTACTGAAGACCTGAAACTGAACTGAATTCGACACTAAAACTCCGGACATCGACTGAAAGAGCCCCTGTATCATGGACTCTTCTTCTCCTCCTTCTTTTCATCCGCTTTCCCCTCTTTCCCGCCAATCTGGTATCGAGATCCCAAGTTCTTCACACCATTCACACTTTGGCTCTTAACATTGGTTATACCCTGCTTGAAATTGGCGACTTTGGTGTTGACGTTCTTCCCAGCACGACCAACGCTATCATTGATGCTTTTGTCCCACTGATCCAGCTTGGTCGTTGTGCCTTTCTCAAAAGCCGTGCGACGGTTCTTCAAACCCTCACCCATCTGGTTATACTTCTGAGCCATGGCCGTACTTGATTCATTGGTATAATTGGTGAAAGCTTTCTTCTTCTCCGCCATGGCTGTACTGGAGTCATTGGTAAACGTTGTCCAGGCTTTTTTCTTCTTGTCGACGGCTTGGTTCAACTTATCGAGGCGACGCTGGTAAAAACATTGGGCGGGGTTGTCTTTCTTTTCCGATCCCTCGGTTGACACAGTTGAAACGCTGTCTTTTCGTCCATTAGGGTTGCTATTGTACTTTTGGATGGCCATGGATTCGTCTTTAGCCTCTTCCGTTGGTAGAGATTGGACAGATTCTTTCGGGTTGTAGAATTCTTTCACTGGTTCTCCATTTTGATACGGAGGGAGAACCTCTTTCTCAGGCGATTGTAATCCAAGTGTCTGAGGGCTTTGGGCTTTGGGATCGTAGAACTCCTTCTCATCGTGCCCATCATGAAGCTTCATGTCATGCACTTCCTTCTCAAGCCCATGATCATAAACCTCCTTCTCTGCTTCAGGGATATAAACTTCCTTCTCGTCATTACCCTCATTAGGGTTATAAACTTGTTTCTCATCAGAAAAGTCAGTCCTCTCAACAACTTCCTTCTCCTCAGACACAGCAGGCAAAGCCTCCTTATGCGTGTCTTCCAGGCGACGGTCAAGATCGCTTGCGGGGGTGACAGGCGTAGGAGGGGTTAGAATGATCTCAACTGGGGGTTTCACTGGGGCAGACGATACCCCAACTGGCGGTGATGAACTTGGCGGTACTGATTGACTGGATTCAGACATTTTGTTGATGATGACATCAGTTTGTTTTCTGAAATTATTCAGGTTTCATCTAAGCCTCGCATCAGCCTAAACTAAATTAGGGGCGTAAGCAAAATCCTTGTTGATTATGTAATGATGTTTCACTGTTGACGATCAATGCCATGGGGAAAGCGAAATGCCGATTTTATTTTTTTTATTTTTTTTTGGTGTTTTTTTTTCTAATTAATAAACTATTGAAAAAACAAAGTGCGGACAACCAAAGGTCTGTTGGTGCGGTTGTGTTTTGGGCAATGATGCCAAGACGGGAATGGCCTCGTCTAACCACCCTAAACCACCTATTTTTCCAAGCCTATTTAGACTTATAACTCGACAAACTGTCCCCTGATACCTTGCTAGGTTTTTTTTTTTTTTTTTTTTTAAATAAAAGAAAGGAAGAAAAGAAAAGTTGAAAGTCACTCAACGCGTCTCAGAAACTACTCAATCTGCCGTCTCTGTTTGTAGCTGATATAGACCTTATTCCTTGTTATCTTGATAACGGGGGCCTTCGTTTTTGGGGTATTTTGGCCTAACGGTCTGGGCTACAATGAGGCAACTGAGTCGTGCGAATCGGGGTGGCGTCAATTTGGCGAGATCGGTCATCCGCAAAGTCAAAGGTAGTAAGGGGAGGAGGAAAGAAGAGAGTGGGAGGAGGAGGCCCGGGAGGATATCGAGGATAGCGAGCAACATCAGGCCTGCTCGCAAACTCAACTTCGATAAGACGCATGCGTTGCTCGAGCTTTTGTTTCATCTGAGCGAGCTCATCCCTCAAGGCACCCATGTTCTGGTCGAGCTTTTGCTGCAGTTGAGTGGTCTCCTCCTTCAAAAGGCACAGGCGATGGTCAGATCTTTGCTCCATCTGGGTCAGTTTCTCCTTCATCCCCTTCTCGGACTGAGCGGATTCATCCTTCATAGAACGTATGCGTTGATCGAGCTGTTCCTCCAGGGCTTGGGTGAAATTCTCCTTCATCTTCTTCTCCAGCTCAGCAGATTCATGCACCACCATACAACGCATGCGTTGTTCGAACCTTTGCTCCTGCTGGATCAACTTCTCATTCATCTTCTTCTCCAGACCCTTGAAACGCTCGTCGCTGGTTTGCTCCTGCTGGGTCAATTTCTCATTCGTCATCTTATTGAAACTTCTGTAAAGCTCAACGTTGGCTTGCCGCAGTAGAGCAAGCTTCTCATTCATCTTCTTCTCCAGGCCCATCCAACGATGTTCACTGGTTCGCTCCAGCTGAGTCAACTTCTCATTCATCCTCATCTCCAAGCTCTTCAAATGTACTTCAGTGGCCTTTTGTCTCCCAATGTTCTCAATATGTTCTTGGCCGATCCTGGAAGAATCACTCTTCTGTTTTGCCTCAGCTCGAAGCTTCTGCCATTCAGTCTGCAAATGGCTCAGGCTCTGCATGAGTATGACACGCTCGCTTCTCAGGCCCTCTTTCAAGGCCTCTTGGAGAAGATCCCAGTTCTGTTGGTGCATCTCCTTGCAACTTGGCTCTGGGGGATGAGTAGGCTCTTCTGTACCTCTGGACTCATCACGAGACGTGGCATGGGGAGCCTCAGCGGTGGTTTGTGGATCATAGATTTCGACAAATGTTCTTTCGCGCTTGTGGGGTGTTTCGTATTCCATGCTGTCTTCGCAGTCGAATCTGTCTTCAGACTTAGATCTGGTGTCGAGGTCGAATGTGGTTTCATAGTCGTCTTCATCGATGATGTCTGATCCTTGACCATGATTTTCCTGCTTCTCAATGACCTCGAAGGTCTCCCCATGTCCGGTGCCCTGAGTTGCATTTCCCGCTGGAGTCGCGCTTGGTGTAATGACTGGGCGATGGGGAAGGACTTTGCCCTCAGGCTTAGGCATGACCAGTTTGCAAGGCTTGCCTGTGCATCTGCAAGCGTTGCTGTCTTGACACATGATGCTGGCTAATGGATGTAAGTGTTTGAAGTTGAGAAGCGGCGCCAGACAAATGGAGGCGACAAAATTCTGTTTGTCTGGGGTTGGTAGAGCGGTGGGCAATATGGTAAGTTGACTTACTGATTCGGTGTTATTGAGGAGCTCAAGCTTGGCTCTCTGGTTGGTGACAGTGGGATGTTGCGTGATCATAAATGAAGAGGGAGGGGGTAGAATTTATAGGTTTCCATTTTACAGTTCGTGAGAAAAGTTTCAAAGCGGAGAAAATAAATGTGCGCAAATTGCTTGAATTATGGTTTCGCTGGAGACAAGCTTGAGGTCTCATGCAATAAAGTCAAAGTTTGAGAAAGATCTATTGATGTATCTTCACCTGAGGATTTGACCATCAGTTCTCTTAGATGGACTTTTGGTGATTAAGATAGAATCACAGATCTCTTCTTAAGTCTAATGCCTTTCTTGTCCTGTGAACGTGTATGACTTGTGCCTGATGTGAAGATAGTTAGATAGACTTTGGTGGACAAAAAAGACTTTTTCAGCCCTAAACATTGATGGGCTGGTGTGAAGACGTCGCCAAAAGACATTGCAATAAATTTTATTATAAAAACTGTATTTAATTAACATTCGCGGTTTCGTGGTACTGGACACGTAGGCAACACGCCGAAGTTTTTCACGGAAGTCCGTTTGGCCTTCGCTTGGAGTTTTCAGCACCCAGGAAACATCTCCCAATGATTGATCCGAAGTTAAACACTACATAAAACCATGACCTTGCGCGGAAATTTTACCTGAACAAGCCTTTCTGACATGTCATCTGTCATATGGGTGAAGGGTTACAGAGTGCAATCTGTGCCAAGCCAACAAATCGATCGCCAACTACAAAGACATCCCAATATCTGATCTAACGGTAAATCTTATGCCCTGCGTCCGGGCTGTTTCTTTTGACCAGGGTACAAGTTTAAAGCTGCCTCATTTCATCGCGATGCTCGTCTGTTTAGATGATACTCAACACACAGAACCAGAGTAATCCAACATCACAAAGTCAACTCAGAGTGGCAAAGATATGTCAGGAGCATTCAAAGTGAACGAATTATATCTAATTCATTCTGTAACCATCTCTGTACATAGAACCATATTGCATCCTTCTGTCAATCCTCTCCCATTCAAACTCGTATCAGCGGCTCCAACCTAACCCGAAGTAACAGCTAATTCACTGTCCTTAGGGCAATCCTCGTCATCATCCGTGTTAAACTCGACAACACAGGCAGAATCCTGCGCGATAGCGATGCCGATGAAAGTGGTATCCGTCTTGCCCTCTCCAGATCCCAGACTGTTGCCATCCTTATCCTTCACTTCACAACTCTCGGGGTCACCGCTAAACTTGGACTTGCAGCGGAACTTGCGCTCCGATTTCCAGCAGGGATCCTTTCCAAGGGTGAACTCGCGTCCGTCGCCAGTGTTGTAGCATGGAGAGTGGTCATCGGGGTAGGCCTGACTGTAGATAGCCGTGCCATCGTCTTTGAGAATGGTAAATCCAGAAGAATGGCCAGATTGGCTTCCTCCTGAAGGTCCAGAGATGGTTGAGAAGTCACCTTGGGACCAAACAGCTCGGAGATGCTCGGCTGCCACAGTGGATGAGAGAGAAGCAGCCAGAAGGCCGAAAAGAATGTTGCGAGGAGAAGGCATTGTTTTGGGGTTGTTTGTAGGTAGTATAAAGTTTGTCAATTGGTTGTATTGAGCTTTGGAGATGCTGTTTGTTGATGGCAAAAGTTGAGTGATCTAACACTCGTATTTATACGTCTTGCACTGCCATCACAGACTCAATGGAAAGTGTTTCAGTCTCCGGTTAACCCTACTATACAACGCCGCAACGATGATATCATTGATAGAACTTTTGTTGCATGCTGAATCCTTCCTATGAGGATGAACTGTCGTCTGTTCCTACTGACCCATCTTTTACAGTTGTTGCCAAGGCTGATTGGTTCGTTCGCAAGGTTCATTCGTCTATCGTTGCTTTAAAGGTGGAGGGCCGTTCAACCTGTCTCCGCTATCTACGTAGTTGGATTCCTTTTACGACTGTTCACATGATTCAAGCTGAAATACCGAGGATATATATCCGCAAAAGGATCGGAAATATTGCAGCGATTCTATTAGGAGGGAAAAGAAAATCCTGGCAGCTGAAGCACGATTTACTGCTTTAGGTATCGCGTGGGGCTGCGCAAGGCGGTAGCCAGGGCAGATCGGCATTGAGAAACAGGGCAATGATACCTGAAGGATTTTGGGGCTAATGATCATCGAGATCCTATCACGTTAATGGAAATTCTATGCAAGTTCGCATCATGCGTTGAGGAGTTATTATTTCCAAAGGATCAAAAATTAAAATGCCTCACTTCTGCGAGGATGGATTCTAGATTCTCTGCCAGGGTTCATGCCAGACGCTATCAATAACAAGGCACAATGGACAGAGAAGACATTGGTAAGGTTTCGGTGCAGATGATCAAAGTCATGTTTTGCTCTAATTTTCAAGAACTTTTTCCTCCTCGGTTATAGAGACATGATATTTAGAAGTCCTCAGCGGTCAAGCCAACATTCTTCACCTTGGCCAGACGAAGCAGCTCTTGGCCAATAGACAGATCCATAACACCAGTTCCAACGCTCTTGTAGATAACAAAACCAGTTTCAAGCCACTTGTTCAAGTCATCTGGATTCTCGGTATTCTTGGTCTGTAAGAGATGGCCGATTTCCGGCATCTTATCGGTGGGAACTTCAGCCTTCACAAGTTCTCCAGCCTCTTGTAAACACCCATCCCGGCTGTCAACAACAACATACCCTTTGTGTCCGGTACGTGAAAATAGTCCCGAAGTGTCGATGACTTGCTTCAGGAGCTCGGGGTCAATCTCTTGCATGTCCAGGCGGTACGAGCCGATTGCTGCAAGATATCGAGTTTTGCTGAGAGCCTTTTCGGAGGTGAGATACGCAGCAGGGAACAGAGGTTGCGTGCTGGGCGTTGTGAAGAAGATGACATCTGCGTCGACTACAAGGGCCTCCAGAGCTGCGTCGCGATCACTCTTGGGATCGAAAGCCTGCAGGCTGATGTGCGATGGCCAGGGAGATTGGGCGTTAGACTTGAGTGAATCGATCATCTTCTGGGTCCTCTCAGCAGAACGGTTGACTATCGTTACAGACTTGATATCTTTCTCTTTCAACAAAAGCGCCAAGCGAATATGCCACAACGCTTGCTGTCCCGCACCAAACACGACGATGTTCTCAGTGTTGCGTCTGAAGCGATAAGCCAGCATTGAGCCCAGTGATGTTCGGAAAGCAGTGAGGGCTGCTGCATTGAGGGTCCCAATTGCTTGGCCTCTAGCATCACAGAGAGTCAAGACACTCTTAAGACCTGCTTCAGCAGGCTTGAGCTTCTCAGTTGGGGTGATGCCGACGATCTTGACGCCGAGTAGTTGATCGGTGGTTCCGGGCATGAAAAGGCTGACTTGACCACCTCGGTCAACGACTGCGCGGTGAGGCTGGTATTGTTGCTCATTGTTGCATGAGTATTGAATCAGAGCTTTCTCAAGGGCGTTGGCAAGATCAGTCACTTCGGATGGAGACAACGTATCCAGGATATGTTTGACGTTGTTGTCCGAGAGAACTGTGAACGGCATCTTGAATGCTTCAGTGAGTGAGGTTGATCAAGCGTGACTGGTATCTGATTCGAACTGGGTGAAGTTGGTGATGATGATGGTGGTGGAGTTGGAGTTGGTGGCTTATCATTGAGTTCCCGGTATCGGCCTATGTCGGCTTTGGCGGAGCGGGGAAGCCAAGTAACGGAATCCCGTCGCAGACACTTTCCTAACTCAATTGAACACTGAAAAATAAAGATAACTTAGAGAATGTCTTGCCGAATTTCTGGTCAGTTATTTCTTATTACTAGAAAGATCGCTCAAGGACGTTTCGGCCAAGCCCAACCCGCGTCCACTATCAAGCCAAGGTCCCCGTTACCTTTTTCCTCCTTGTCATTGATGGAAGAGTCGCTTTGAGGGTTCTGAGTCACTTCTGGTCGACCTTCAACAGAACTCCGTCCTCTCAATCCTCGGTATACCGTCTTCAATTGTGGCCATCCATCAATGATCGGGTAGAAGCCTGCAACAAACATGGTCCCCCATACCCAGATGATAGCGATAACGATCCAGGCGACGAAGAAAGACTTGCCAAATACATACTTGGACGCATACATTGGGAGTGGCCTGTAATTTTTTATGTGTTAGAAATTGTATCAAAATGTCGAAAGGCTGTCTCTTACCATAGAACCCAATGCCCCAAGAACGTGGCAGCAGACCAAATCGCTGCAAGAGTGCCCCAATGCTTCAAACGTGCTTTGTCAGCAGCGTAACTCGAGACCTTCTCTTCATGACTTCGCGCTGCTTCAGATGGTGTAGCTGAGCTGGATTGGCCAAACGCCAGACGCTCGTTGCGAAAGTCTGCCCAGTTATAGTTGGCAGGTTTGACGAACGATATGGCAACTGAGTACAGAGCGGGACTCAGCGCCGATGCAACAGTCCCATATACACATGGTAGAGACTTTCCGGTCGACGCAACAGTGACTTCTCCATACAGTGAAGAGGCTGTGCCGAGCCAAACTGCAATACCAGTTGCCATGCCCAGAAGTGGTGAGATTATAGCAGCAAGCTTTGACTGCTTCTTCCAGAGGGTCGTGAAGACGGTTGGAAAGATTCCGGGGCATGTCAAAACTCCGAGCATGTATAGCGT
The DNA here is from genome assembly GCA_013184415.1 of Fusarium concolor. Taxonomy (NCBI): domain Eukaryota; kingdom Fungi; phylum Ascomycota; class Sordariomycetes; order Hypocreales; family Nectriaceae; genus Fusarium; species Fusarium concolor. The sequence goes on from JABCJY010000112.1 coordinate 86,309, forward strand.
CCAACCAAGATCAACTTTTCCGTAGTACAAAGCTGTCGAGAAGGCAGCGGAAAATAGGCCGAAGAAGACGACACCGATGTGACTCCATCGAATGGCATCGCGGTCTGTAGCCGCCCGGTTGAAGTACTGACGGTAGATATCAAAGCTGATAATTGACGAGACAGAAATGACTTGAGCACTGATCGTCGAAGTAACCGCCATGAAAGTGATCAGGAGCACAGCCGCAGCGCCGCCCTTACCTGCGATCGCGATGGCGGCATAGGGAAGTACGAGACCATTCGAGATTTCGATGGAAGACATGCGGCGAGGGTAAGTTGGGAATCGAGGGGTGTCTTCAAGAGCAAGGGCTGAGAAGCTCATCAGGGTTCCGAGACACCATGGGATGGCGAAGTAAGCGATGCCACCGATGATGTATCCTGGAACAACGGCTTGTGGTGCGGCACTAAAGGCTTTGGCAAAGAAGCCAGTGTCCATGATGACAAGGCCAAAATTGGCCAATACGTGGATGATGCCGAAGTAAATAGCCTGGACATGGTCAGAGATTATTTTTCGAGCTTGTCAAGTGATGGCGTACATCTTTGCTAGTCATTGTCAGGAAGGATCCGTCGTGGTTGCCAGCGACAGGATGATCCTTTCCGACTTGTACGATCAGATCATATAGGTCGCCAGGTGATCCAATCTCGGGCACCAAAAATGCTTTAATGGTGAAGAAGCAGATGATGATTGTGATCACGAAAGTATGGAAGTAATCGGTGAGGAATGTCGCTTTGATGCCACCGACGAAGGTATACAACACCACGCCAACGGGTAACAAGAACGTTGCTGCGATGATATGAATCCCAGACCTTGCAGAGTTAGATAATCTCTTGAATGTCCAAGACGTAGACTTACAAGGCAGATATGGCTGCACTTGCACCAAGCAGCATGTTTGCGATGGCGATGATATTGTTGATCAAGCAGAGACCAATCCATACGATATGCCCTGCTGTACCGTATCGTATACGGACAATCTCGAGTAGTGTGTGTGCTTCGGGTACTCTCAGCTTGCAAGAGATTCCGAGCAAAGCGAAAAATACAATCATGGGTGAGCATCTAAGAAGTGGTCAACATCTCCCGAAATATCACAGAACAAAAAGTACACACCCAGCAGCAAACCAAAACGGACCAGCCACGCCAAAGTTATATCCAACAAGAGTACTTCCAAGCATAGCTGTACTCCAAAGCCACGATGAAATAACAGCCGACGAAGTCAAGCCGGTGCCAACGCTTCGATTGGCTGTCATGAACATCTCCGTCGTTTTATTATCTTCGCCGACCGTCTTTTTCAGTATGTGCGTCAAGAACATCATGATAAACGCGATGAGGAAGCCAATGGCGATGACCACGACATAGCCGACGGCTTGTGAGAGAGGTGGCTCAATGCCATTCTCTTGTGCTTCTGCCCGAATGTGAAGCGTCATTTTGGCCAAGAAGTTTGTGGATGTGAAAGATCCAGCAGTTCGGTTTGACGTCTCGGCATTTTGCAACTGGGCATCTCTTTATGCTTGAGATCTGCAGGCACGAAATCCATGTCGTTTGTATAGTTTTGATGATGCAATGAGCTATCAAGTCCTGGACAATTACCGTGCAGCGCCTGGTGAATCGTGGAGAACAGCTGCGGTTTCTATTAGTCGACAGAGTTCCGCCAGTCCGGCTATCTCAAATCCTGGAACTAGACTCTTTTCATATTGATAAGTCTGTTATATCTGAACTTTCTTTTTATTCCTTTCAAGCATGTGATAGGTGATGGGAACATCTCCCAACGTGCATGGGGTATGGCGTGCCAGCCTCTAGCAATGGCGATAGGGCCAATTTTATCACGTCATTCGGCACTGCTTTGAAACAAAATGAAGTGGTTTTTCACTTGTATTTCTGAATATTTTACAATCTATCAATTTATAAATGGACCAGAACCCGTAGCATGAACCTCAGACATCAGCCAAAGGTGATTGGACAAAATTTAATGCACGTTCTGGCGAAGGGCTTGCCTCTGGGACGGTTAAAATTGCAGTGAAATTACCGATATTTGGAGGGTCTAATGCTTCCTTTTCACTAAGCTTCGACGGTTATCACAAAGAAAGTTTTATTATACTCGCTTCTATTATTTGTATGATATAATAATATGAAGAATTAAGTTGCTTACCTCGTCGGTAAGTAAACTAAGTGCTATGTTCCGCGTGAGAAGGCTTCCATTTCTCCCTCGCTATCAGCTGTATCTTGGAGTCGGAGTTATTCATGACTGCCGTTAAAATTGTGCAATAAATCAGGAAGCGGCACTGGAGGAAGAACATATTATAGTAATAAAATTAGGAAGATCTTCGGAGGCGTGTCTCATAGAGCCTGGGTCATAAAGTACCTATATTCAAAGAATGCTAACACTGGAACAGGTCTTACACATATAGCTCAAGATGTTAAATATTTGACTCATTTAACAAGGCAGGACATTCAAAAGTCAGGATTTAATCAATCTTGTAAGCCCTAAAGATTTATAAATACTAAGTCTTGCCTAAGCTTATATATAATTTTGGGCATTCCTTAATATACATTAGCCAATGTTAATATTTAACAGCGATTCCGTTTTATCGACAGGCTAACTTCTCGCTGAATGATGAACGTCTATTTGCCACTTCACTACACCCAATCTTCTATCTTCTAACCATTGTTTATGCAAAAGTAGATGCTGTGAACAGCCCAGCCATCAACCGTGTATAGGGAAAAGGTTTTCAATCAGGATTAACGGTTAGTTTCGCCTTCTGCTAAGCAAGCTCGCCTTCCTGTACCAGTCACTGGCCCCGGCCACTACCGATTAGACAAGCTACATTACAGACCACGAAGAGATTACTACGCCGAAACTTCGAGAACAAAAACGAGTCACAACAAGAGTCGAAGTCGGACGGCGAAAAGCGGTCAGATTGAGCTTCAACCGTATCCTGTTGCTCACACAAGCGTGACGACAGGTATCCCGAGCAGCAGCCAAGCAGTATTGATGCATACTCAGCGATATGATATAACAGTTACGAAGGAGGTCTCTGTCAACTCGGCGACGTCAAGGGTTTGAGTGAGGAAGCATCAACATGCACGAAAACTTAGCTGTTGATACCTCGTTTGTCGCAAAGCCTTGACAATCCATCGCATAAAATTGGGTGTTCACTCGTCGTTCAGCATTGAACGTTGAGATCAGCCACAGCGGAACGGCATTTCACATGATCGGAGTACTCGGAGGAGCTCCCGGTGGTGGGGCCGGCTAGCGGTATTGGATCCGAGACTTGGTGCGGCGAAGCATCAACAAACCCATCGCGAAAGCATTGATGCGTGTAAGTCACTGGCCATATTATTGGAGGGGCCAATGTATTCTCTGAGGAATGGGCTTCGGTCATGGAAATAGATCATGATGTTGTCAATCTGCTCAAAAAATACGAGGACCTATCAAAGCGATTCTATTGTCAGCTCCGATCAGCTTCCGTGCTGAGGCTCATCGGCTACCAGGCCCCAATGTCATCAACTTTGCACAGCGAGAAGATATTCACAGTGAAGACAGATCAATGTAATTAGACAGAGCGAAAAAGAATTAATTAAATAAAATTCGTAATCATTTCATTCTCAATGGTATTTTGCTACATTGCTCATTAATTACAGACGAGGAGAGGCCTTGGCTGAAGGAGCCTTGGCAAGATCAAATCGGTCCAAGTTCATCACCTTGGTCCAAGCAGCAACAAAGTCGCGAACAAGTCTCTCCTGTCCACCATTCTCAGCATACGACTCAGCTGTAGCGCGCAGCTCAGCATGTGAGCCAAAGATGAGATCGACACGGGTACCGGTCCATTTCTTGGCGCCGGTCTTGCGATCAGTACCCTCGAAGAGATCGCCGTTGCCAACTGCCTTCCACTCGGTGCTCATGTCCAGAAGGTTGACGAAGAAGTCGTTGGTCAGAACACCAGGGCGCTTGGTGAGAATACCGTGGGATGAACCGTCCCAGTTGGTGTTGAGGGCACGCAGACCACCAATGAGAGCGGCGATCTCGGGAACGCTGAGGGTGAGGAGTTGAGCGCGGTCAATAAGCATGTGCTCAAGCTTGACCCGGTCAGTAGAGCTGCCGTAGTTACGGAAACCATCGGCGAAGGGCTGGAGGTGGTTGACGGACTTGACGTCGGTCTGCTCCTGTGTAGCGTCGGTACGGCCAGGAGCGAAGGGCACGGTGATGTTAACACCAGCGTCCTTGGCAGCCTTCTCAATAGCGGCAGAACCAGCAAGAACAATAACATCAGCCAGGGAGATGGCCTTGCCGCTGGACTGGGAGCTGTTGAACTTCTTCTGAATGCCCTCAAGGGCATCAAGAACCTTGCCCAGTTGAGCGGGATTGTTGACCTCCCACTTGTTCTGGGGCTCAAGACGGATACGACCGCCATTGGCACCACCGCGGAGATCACTGCCTCGGAAAGTGGAGGCGGAGGCCCAGGCGGTAGAGACGAGCTTAGAGACGTCAATGCCAGACTTGAGAATCTCGTTCTTGATGGCGGAAATGTCGCCGTCATCCACGAGCTTGTAGTCGCGCTCGGGAACGGGGTCCTGCCAGATAAAGTCCTCCTTGGGGACCTCGGGGCCGAGATATCGGACCTTGGGACCCATGTCACGGTGGGTAAGCTTGAACCAGGCCTCAGCGAAGACCCTGTTGAACTCCTCGGGGTTCTCGAGGAAGCGACGTGAGATCTTCTCATACTCAGGATCGAATCGCAGCGACAAATCGGTGGTCAACATAGTAGGCTTCTGCTTCTTGTTGGGGTCGAAGGCATCAGGGACAGTCTCGCCAGCATTCTTGGCAACCCACTGGTGAGCGCCAGCAGGGCTCTTTGTGAGCTCCCACTCGAACTGGAAGAGATACTTGAGGTAGTCGTGGCTCCACTTGACGGGAGTGCTGGTCCATGTGACCTCGAGACCAGAGGTGGTTGTGTGAGGACCCTTGCCGGTCTTGTAGCTGTTGGACCAGCCGAGACCCTGCTGAGCGAGATCAGCAGCCTCGGGCTCGGGACCGACGTGGTCGGTGGAGCCGGCGCCGTGGGTCTTGCCGACAGTGTGGCCTCCTGCGATAAGGGCGACGGTCTCCTCGTCATTCATGGCCATGCGGCTGAAGGTCTCACGG
>JABCJY010000113.1:0-11264 GCA_013184415.1 Fusarium concolor
CCTTGGGTCAAGGTACCTGTCTTGTCTGAACAAATGTCTTGGACTGTCAGTAGAATGGTAGGAAGGTCACCTTGGATGACTTACTGGTAACTGCGCCTAGGGCTTCGAGACTCTTCAAATTGCGCACGATTACATGTCGTTGAACCATACGCTTGGTGCCAGCAGCCATGGTAATGGTGAGCACAACAATAAGAGAAGCAGGAATCATGGAGAGACCGGTTGCGACAGCATAGATGATGACCTCCTTCTTAGTGTTGAACTCGTTGGCTCCCAGAACAATAATAGCGCAGACGATTGCCACTCCCAGAAGTAAGATGGCCAGCTTGGAGAGCTTGCGCTGGAGGGGCGTCCCAACGTTGACACCGAGGAAGCGTCCGACAGCATCAGAGAAGGTCAGGGTCCAGGCTTGCATCCAACGGCCCGCCGAGGCATTTCCCTCAGCATCTCTCTTAGGCTCGCGGCGGCGTGAGGATTTGCCACGAAGGGCAACAGCAATTTGGCCGATCTCAGTGTAGGTGCCGGTAGCAAACACAATGCCACGGGCGCGTCCTTTAGTGACTGTCGATGAGCTATAGGCAACATTAAGTCGGTCGCCAGGACCAGTATCATCAGGGAACGTAGTGTTGATTTCCTTTCGAACGGGCAGTGACTCTCCAGTGAGCAATGCTTCGTTGGTCTCAAAGTTGACAGCCTCGACGAGGCGGATATCAGCAGGGATAGTGTCACCTGTCTTCAACTCCACCATATCACCAGGCACGATCTCTGCTGTAACCACAACCTCGTTGTTTCCATTGCGGACAGCATGTGCGGTGGGCGAACTAAGTGAGCGGAGAGAGTCCATGGTCTTTGCCGCTTTGAATTCTTGGAGAAATCCAACGACGATGTTCAGAAGGATGACGGCAGCAATTACGCCACCCTCAATCCACGACTGGATTCCGAGTGATGCTGCCATAGCAAGAATAAGCACCTAATTCACCCCATCACCAAATCAGCGACTCGACCATTGCCTAAAAAAACCTTCAACTCGACATGAATGGTGTCATGCGTTCAAGTCAAAAGGGGGAGTAATGGGACATCTCACTAGAGTCAAGGCATTGGCAACCTGGCCTAAAAGAATCTTAAGAGGCTGGACGCCCTCTTGTTCGCCGAACTCATTCAAGCCATACTCGCCGATGCGTCTCTTCGCTTCTTCGGTGGTCAATCCATCTTCGAGATTGGCATTGAGTTCCTCAGCGACTTGTCGAAATGTGAGGGCATGTGCCGGTGCCGACATGGGCGAATTGGCCTGACCCGAGACGTGGGCAGGTTCTTCACCTGGTTTCTGATTCATTGTGAGGATATCAATTTCTGTAAAGATGCTCGAGCTGTTAGAGAGAAAAATTTGAACCGCAACCGGAGGAAGCAAGGGCTGTAAATAAACCCAGAGTATATGTGGGGGTTGTCAGTGGCCAACGCCTGCGTGACGTAAGTGGCGACAGTGCCAGCGAGGGAGAAATTTAGACCAGATGCTAGGCGGATTTGGTTCAGTTCATGGTTAGGTGTTGAACCAGAAGTTGTTCTTGGCGACTTGGCAGTAGATAGTCAGGTTTGAAGTGGTGGTTGGCGAAATTATACATGACGACGCACAGGCCGCACGCTATCATTAAGGACTCATCATTGGCCGCAGTCTATCCACCAGCGGCTATGCCAAGCCCGCCCAGAAGTACACCGCCGGCATACAGTGGGGGGCAATAAGTTTGGATACCCTCTGATGTACTGGAACCCATGTCTAGCTTTTTTAAGGCCTTAGCGTATTCCCATACCTGGAAGAATGCTTGAAGCAGCCAATAAGTATAATGCCTGTGGATGACCTAAGCTCAGATACGCCCTTAGCTACTTCATTTGGTTAGGCTTCTTGGAAGTATACACGCCCGTTACTCAAACTTATTGCCCCCCTCTCTATTGTCGCCAAACAGTGGGGAATACAGTATAGAGTACCATTGCAGGGCTCAATTTGCTCCGTGCGCATACACTACGCTTCGCCAAGAGCCCCGGTGGGTAAGTGGCGCAGTGTGCAGCAGCCACTTGACAAATTTTTTTGCAGGTACAAAGCGAGGATCCTTGTCTAGATTGGATTACGTATGGCCAAGAGATGCCTCGCCAGGCCAGCCAGACCGTAGCGGCCTCCTTAAGCTTATTTTTATAGTATTAGTTAGACTCAATTCTTTACAACGTAAACGTTATTATTACGGCGATATACTCTGAACGAAGGTATAAGCTCGACCTTGGCGTGTGAGAGAAAAGAAAAAGGGTTTTTAGAGTCGCAGCGGGGATGCTAAGCGAGTCCCTAGCTTAATGCCCTTTTTACTCTTCTCTTCTTTTTATCTTTTTTGTAGCAAGACCTAACTCGACACTGCCATAACCCTTGAAAGGTCGGCCCCCTTCATCTTGACCTAACCAAACAATCTAGCCGTTTGTGGTTGAGAATTCCAGTAATGATAGAGTAACTTATCAGGAGCAGCGACAGAATTATTAACAGACGATAGTGTTCAAAGTTAAAGAGAAAAGTATGTTGAAATTTTTTTTTTTTTCCCCTCTTATTTTTCTTTCTAGGCGGACTGCCTTATCTTGTCTAGTATCCACCGTCCCATGTTTGGCGATGGCTAGGCTATCAAGCATCAACCATGGGTCTGGCCCATAGCTTAACTCCTTCAAAGGTTTTCGACAAGCTGGTCTTGCTCCCCATCGAAATGGGGCCGCTATATCCTGAGCGTAGCCAAAGGATAGCAGCCTGGGCCCACGCGGCTGCTGTAGCAAGTGATCCTCCTGCGCCCACAGACCCCGAAGCACGCAACCTGCATGATCAGGAAAATGCCCAGCGCATTGAACACCAAGATTTACGTTGCGAGGACAAGCAGGTATGTACACTTTGTCCTGAGTACATGGTGGCGTATCCCATAAATCTCGTTCTGACTGGTAAATCACGTGGGGGAAAGACCTACAGCAGTCTTTTTTTGCTCTGGCTCGCCTGGCAGAGTACTGGCGTCGTGTATGGTTACATCGGCACGAGCCCCCTCTACGTCTTCAGCTCAACGTTTGCCCAGCAGCCAACATGGCATGATCTAGTTGGCGCCCTGTCTATCATCATTTGGTCACTCACACTTATCGTTACCATCAAGTACTGCTTCATCGTGCTTTCGGTCGATGATGGCGGCCAAGGCGGCACGTTTGCTGTCTATACCCTACTCGCTCGACATGCTAGAATTGTGCAGACAGATCCTAATGGTCCTAGAAGCCTCATTGACGGCCTTGACCGTAGGACAGATACCGAGTTGTCTCGTGCGGGGAGATGCTTGCGAAACTTCATTGAAACAAGCAGGGGTGCAAAGACAGGCTTGAAGCTCATTGGAATAATGGGGGTGTCGATGACCTTGGCGGATAGTGTACTGGCCCCAGCTCAGTCCGTCCTCGGTGCAGTACAAGGTATCCAGGTGGTGAGCCCTGAGCTCGGCAGGCCTGCCATTGTTGGCGTCACTTGCAGCATACTTGTTCTACTCTTCCTACTGCAGCCTCTTGGTACATCCAAGATTGGCACTTTCTTCGCGCCCATTGTTCTGATCTGGCTCCTCTTTAACCTTGGTGTCGGGATTTATAACCTTATAGAATACGACCACACCGTACTCAAAGCATTTAGCCCCTACTTTGCCTTTGCTTACTTGTATGGCTCGAGTGGCTGGAAGTCCCTTAGCGGTCTCCTTCTCGCAATCACCGGCGTTGAGTCACTCTTTGCTGCTCTCGGAGCCTTCGGCAAGCGCGCCATTCAACTATCTTGGTTGCTTATCGCCTATCCAAGCTTGCTTCTAGCCTATGCTGGCCAGGCAGCTTATATCTCTGTCGACGAGACTGGGACAGCCTTTGCGAATCCTTTCTTCTATACAGTCCCAAGACCAACACTGTATTTTAGTGTTGTAATTGCTGTCTTGGCTGCAATCGTAGCCAGCCAGGCTATGGTTACGAGTTCATTCCAGCTCATCTCGCAACTGATAAGACTAAGTTATTTTCCGCACATCAAGATTATCCATACGAGCCGCCGGTTTCGTGGTCATGTTTATATGCCCTTCGCTAATTGGTTGTTAATGATTGGTACAGTGGTGGTAACCGCCACCTATAACAATGTAAGTATCTCATATCTTTCTATCATCTAGTGCAATTCTAATATGCAGCAATGCAAGACAACTAGCCTTGGCCATGCATATGGCACTTGCTCCATAACCGTTTGTTTTCTCACAACATGCATGGTTTCGCTTGTTGCGCTTATCATATGGCGTGTTCATCTGCTGATTGTATTGTTGATCTTCCTCGTTTTCATCTTGCTTGATGGTTTTTACCTAAGTGCAGCGTTAAGTAAGGTGCCACAAGGAGCCTGGTTTGCTCTAGCTTTATCTTTCTTACTCTCTGCTTTGTTATCGTTATGGCGATGGGGCAAAGAGCAACAATGGGCGGCGGAATGTCAGGATCGAATCATCCCCCTCGAACGCCCTATATCTCAGAACTCATCCCACAATATCTCAAGGGTTAGTTCCAGAGATATCCGTGAGAACAGCTCAGCATGCCAACTTGCCTACGACAACATCCCTTTTGCCCCAGGCCTAGGGATTTTCTTCGACAAAGTTGGTGGTCCCAGTGACCATATTCCGGAGGTTTTCACACACTTCGTCCACAAATTCCGTACTAGGCCTCAAGTCGTCATTTTCTTTCATATGCGATCACTTTCGCAGCCTACTATCCCCGCCGACCAACGATTCGTCATCGCCCGTATTAATTCTAACATCCCGTCCTGCTACCATATCGTTCTGCGACATGGTTATATGGACGATGTTCTTACATCCAACCTTACCCGTATAGTTATTGGAGAGCTTATGATGTTTATCATGAGAGATTCCTTTGAACCTAGCGAAGACGAGTTACCCTCAGACATACGACAAGAGCTTGAATCACTTCGTGCTGCGGAAGATACTCAGACGGTATACCTAATCGGCAAACAAATTCTGCGAGTTCAAAAGAAGGATGGTAATTGCATTAAAAGCCTTATGCGCCGTGGAGCTTTGGGAGTCTATTTATGGATTCGAGAAAATTTCAATGGAAGGTTGGCTAACCTGGATATCGATCCCGAGAGTCTCGTCGAGGTGGGATTCATAAAAGAGATCTGAAATCATAACATTTCTTCCCCAAATAACATTAGATATCAGGGAGCGGGTGAGGATTACGTCATTGCCTATTGGAAATCAGACATCAAATGCTCTGCGTACTTTCACTCTATAACCGATGACCGGATGCCGGACTCATTCTCTCAATTCATGTCCAGTCCTCCTATCTCAAATTTGATCAAACAGGCCCGTAGGTTTTCCAGGGCATATTTCAAAACCCACTTACTTGGATTTGAAACTATTCCTCCGTTGGCAAGACCCTAAGGTTGGGGTGGATTCAGATGTTGAACAACCAGATTCATTCAGGCCCGAAGAGTAGTTTGTGGTCACAAATCCTGTAGCTCTTGGCCTCTCTGTTCAACTGCGACTTTACATGATTGTTGTTGAAGGGGGGTAGGAGATGTAACTAATATGTCATATCTAACTCAGTATTTCGCCATGAATTAGTGCAGTGCATATGTTTCTTTATTGAAGAGCCAAGACAATTTTCCTCTTAAAATAAACTAAACTAAAATAAAACTTCACAAGTATTAATCGACTTTCCGGAGGTCCAAATCTATGATATATGCTCAACTGAGCGAATCACTCTTCTAGATTGTTGTGTCTTATTGCGCAGCATTTTGTAAAGTTACGCCCTTGATTATTCACCTTGGCTTGTAGGTAGCCCCAGTTTATGCAGAAATGCTAAGCCACGCGCCAAGAAACCAATCAATAATATCCACTAACCACTTTCATGAACCCTGACGTGCGCCAAAATTAGGAGAAAAACGCTTATAAATATCATCTGTAGTACTCCCAATGTGTTTTGTCGCAAATTTTGCCTGGCACTACTCGCGCTCAGATATCTTCAGTCAATAACAACCTGCCCCTTAAAATACTAATTCTGCTACATGATTTATTTTTTGCAATGGGAAAACCCTTCATAAATTTCTTTACTTTGCATTGTGGGTTTTGACCAAACTCGATAAAGCGCTGCATGCAAGCTCCTGCGAGCTAATTACGATTTTTAGATGTTTACATTCTTGCCGCCGGCCTAGTCGCTTTCACGGTAATAGCGCCCTATGGTAACATCGATGCTATTGATGCTTTGTTCTTCGGCATCAGTGCATGTACTGAATCAGGCCTGAATCCGGTTGATGTCAAAGACTTGAAGACCTACCAACAACTTGTCATCTACATCATTCCCACCATCAGCCATATGGCTGTCATTAACATTATGGTTGTCGTCGTCCGTCTGCACTGGTTCGAACGGCGTCTCGAGCAAGTTGGTACTGCTATCACCGCCCATGACCGATGGTTGACGACGCTGATGCACGCATAGCACCGCACCTGATCCGCTCGAAAGCCCGTTCCGCACAAATCAAAAATCCCAGTGTACCAGGCACTCATGACTGCCTTCATATTGGTCAACTGGGTTCCACAACCGCAGATCACTCTCTGCCCTCCCGATCTTCCACGACGGAGCGAAGAGAACCCTTGAGAGATGACCAATGCGATGACTCTGTGCCGGAGCAACATGCAGATATAGAGCAGGGTCGTCGTATCGCTTTTAGCCAGACGCTGCCCGACCATCGGACGGACGCCGCAACCATATACGCTCCGCCTCTCAGAGGCCGTCGTGATAGTAAGACAATTACTCACCCAACCGAATCAAAAGTAACATTGTATAGAGCGCTCGTTTTCCATAGCTCGACAAAGCCGACCTGGATCTACCAGACGTCTTGAAAATGATATGGCACTCATGCCAATGCCTCATGACACCTTATCGGCCACTCAAGTTGGTACAGGAGAGGAAACAAACTCAGGGTCTGCCGCACGAAAGACTACCAGAGCAAGTCCAGACTCTCGCCCGCGCGTTCGTGATCACTTTGGTCTAGAGCATACCGCGTCGATAGAGCGTGTCACATCGTCTGTCTTTGTTTTAGGCCAGACACGAAGCCGTAGTCGAGATTTGAACAGAGGCCGCCGTGACGCCTCTCGGCCTCGAGCACCCTACACTCATGTATCAGATCTACCTCAGTTGTCTTCCCGAGTCACTATTGGGAGGAACTCGCAATTTCATGGTCTGACTGTGGAAGAACGAGAAACCCTGGGAGGTATGGAGTATCGCAGCCTAAAGCTCCTCTTTTGGATTTCTATGGGTAAGTCGTATAGCTCGCTAGTCGATGATTCCTCATGACCCATGATCTTCGCAGTGGGGAACCGAACCTGACTCGTTGCAAGGATACTTCTTGGCTCTGCATCTTCTAGGAGTTATCTGTCTCATACCATGGATTCAGTATGCCCCTGCCAAGTACACCGACTACCTCGACGAGGTTGGTCAGAATAAGATATGGTGGTGAGTTTCTACCCTATGGCCGTACTTGATTCTATGCTATCCTTCTGACTTCCTGGTATAAGGGCCTTCTATTCCGCACAAACCATGGCGAACAATCTCGGTTTCACTTTAACACCGGATTCCATGGCCCACTTCCGCGATGCTACGTTCCCAATGATAATCATGACTTTCCTTGCTTACGCCGGATATAACTTCTATCCCATCTTTTTGCGACTTATCATCTGGACGTTTTACAAGCTTGTACCCAAGAACTCGGCCCTGCGAGGACCACTAGCATTCCTTCTTGAACACCCACGCAGATGCTGTATGCTCCTGTTCCCAAGTCGCCCAACCTGGATCCTGCTTGGCATACTTCTATTCATCAACTTTATTGATGTACTGCTACTCATCGTCTTGGATCTCGACAACCCGTCCGTCACGGAACTACCTCTCGCCCAGCGGATCTTAGCTGCTATTTTTCAAGCTGCTTCATCACGCCATACAGGAACGTCTACTTTTGATCTTTCGAAACTCAACCCAGCAGCACAATTCAGCTTATTGGTGATGATGTACATCTCTGTTTACCCCATTGCTTTGACCATTCGTGCCTCCAATACGTACGAAGAACGCTCTCTAGGGACCTATGCTCCTGAACAAGTGAATCCGGACGAGGAGAGTACAGGGCGAAAGTACCTTGTTTCGCACATGCGAAATCAGCTAAGTTTCGACCTGTGGTATATCTTTTTGGGGATCTTTCTTATATGTATAGCTGAGTCGGAAAAGATCATGGATACCTCACAGCCTGTTAGTACCGAACCTACTTGTTTGTCGTATATCCTGTCTGAGAAATGCAAACTGATCAGTTCGATAGGAGTTTTCTGTTTTTCCTGTATTTTTCGAAGTTACCTCTGCATAGTAAGTACTTTGACTTGACTCATAATCTCTTCAAGGTCTAAATTCATCTCTCAGCTGTAACGTCGGCTTAAGTCTTGGTCACCCGGCTGTTCAGACATCTTTCTCTGGCACATTCTCTGTTTACGGCAAGCTTGTCATATGCGCTATGATGATTCGAGGTCGTCATCGCGGCTTGCCGTATGAGATTGACCGCGCCATTGAGTTACCAAGCGAACGTCTTGTAGATGATGAAGACGAACGAGGTCCCTCACGCAGACCCCTACTACTTAGTGACGCTGGCAGTCAAGCAGGGTAATGGAGATTTCTGTTCCTATCATATATGGAAACCGTCTGTTGTTTTCTCATTAGGTTAGGGTAAGACAGGGTTGACATTAATTACTTAAGGCCTTTTCTGCCCAGGGCTTTTACTCTAGCTATATATATAGCCTGTAGGAAGGGTAGAACAATCTGAGTTGCTGGAGTATATAAGAGATAGGAGAGACCTAGACATATAAAAAGGAGAGTAAAATAAAGAAAGGAGAATAAAGAGATGGAAAAAAAGGTAGCTAGGGTAAAGTGATAAAATAATAGAGATAAGAGAGTAGGGGGCTAGGATCTTACCGGAAAGGGAAGCCATGTGGACACCTGTAACTAGAGACAAAAGAGAGATCCAGTCAGAGAGGAGGATCTTCGGCGCCTCTCTATTATATCTAGTCTTCTTATATAGTCTATAGCACCTTTCTCTTAGCCGCGCCGAACTTCCTTAGCTATTACTGTTTAATAATTTAGTTATTACTTGTCTCGTAAGCCGTTACCGGACTCCCTTCCGTACCTAGCCCCACATAACCCTCGTCAGCTCGGCGATACGGACGGTTTAAAATTTCCAACCTTTCACAGCCAAATCACTATGCAAATCATTTCGTTTTGAATGATAAATTCAGCCTCTAATCCCGATTTAATATATAAAGATAAGACCTATGATGACAGCAGCTTCATCAAGCCAAACTTCGGCCCTCTTGCTGTCCCAAAGGATTCTCCCAGGACGAATTATTTTCCGGCTGATGAGAGCTGCGGCTTCGATTTTTCAACCTTTTAAGTTTATAACATCGTGATTTTAATATCAACACCCCGCCTTCAACACCATGAGAGATATTCCAGATTTTTATGCCTAAATGAATCGTTCAGAAATGGATTGAATACACTAATAGCGGGGTTTCTCAGCTTATTAAAAATAATCATACTAATAGCTGGAATACAGAGCTTTCTGACCAGTCAAGGATCCTAGTTTGGGAGAGGATCTCTTCGTCATAGGTTTACTTATGGCTAGACATGCTTACTTATATTAGTATTCATAAGGAAAAGAAACTCAAATATCACTGGAAGACCCCCCGGCTAGGTCAACAAGGCCCCCCTGCACTCAGTTATTAAGTTCATGCCCTACGGGAGGTTTCAGTTGATCCACCGCTATCTTCGTTCCTTTGACCACATCAAGATCGATGAAAGCGCCCCCCTCCCGAGAGTATTCCAAGCTGCTGAAGAGTGGTCTGACCACATACAAAGAGTGTCACTCCAGCTTTTTCAACCAGATACTTATCTCGCTGTAGATAAGTGGATGATCCGCTACACAGGCAGATCAACAGCGACAACTGTTGCTAAAGGGAAGTCGACCCCGCTTGGCATAAAGGTCTGGGTCATAGCCCAAACAGGCTTCTTTATTAGGTGACTTTGGCACCTCAAAGGCTCAAATGATTATGGCCTAGGCGGAGGGCCAAGACAAAAGAGAGAGAGGCAGCTAGCAAAGAGGCAACTGCTCTTACACAACTAGGCAATACGCAGGGCATCGTTGTTTCCCTCTGTGATTTGCTTCTAAAGCAGACATATTATGTTTTTGTGGATAACTTCTTAATATCGCTTTTTTCCCGTAAGCTTCATGATTACAGATATGGGGCCATAGGAATAGCCCGCCCTAACTATGGCATATATAAGGACCTATAGGGAGATAGGAAGCTTAATAAATGAGGGAACTATGACTATACCTTTAATAAAGTTGTAGCTATCTTAATGAGTGATAATAAAGTAAGAAGCTATAATAGATTTCTATATATTCTCCTTATTAACCTATCCCTTTCTCCCGTGCCTAGGTCAATCAAATCGCTTGGAAAGATAACGCCCTTGTATTTTTCCTAACGACTGTATTCCGAGGTGACGAGCATACCGATAAGGAGAGGAAGAAGCCATCTACAGACCGTCTACGAGCCCAGCCAACTCAAATTTAGTTTGGCGATAACACCACTAAAATTGTGCCTATTCCTATCGCGGCTGCCGCCTATAACACTGAAATGAATCACGTTGACCGAGGTGACCAATTGAAGTCTTACCCAACCTATGATCATCCCCTTCGCCAGGAGGCTTGGCAGGCTCTCACTTGGACTTTAATTCTTGACGTTGCACTCGTTAACAGCTACATCCTTCAACGATATGGTCCCCAGCTAAATTGGGAGAGATATAAGTGACAAGAGGATTGGAAGAGGTGCATTTCCAACGCCCTCTTTGTCGCATAACATAGTGAAAGCGAAGGCAGGAAGAGATATTGGTCAGGGGCGGAATCGGACGATGAGGATCCGTTGGCCCACTCACCTGCTTCGCATGCTGAAATCAATCACGAAGAATAAAAAACTAGGCTAGACTCAAGCTCTTTAATAGCTGGTTCTATTGTCAAAAGATGACCGTCTGAGCCATCCTTGGGTCGTCTTGAAGCAACATTGTCCCAGCTTAACCATTCTGGCTACTTTCCAAAGGCTAGACTCCAAAGAGCTTGGTTAGCACCATCATCATAATGAGAAGGCAAACAAAAAAAAAAAAAAAAA
>JABCJY010000115.1:0-23684 GCA_013184415.1 Fusarium concolor
AAAAAAAAAAAAAAAAAGGTTATATTTAAGCTAACCCTTGGACTTGGCGATTCTCTATGATTTCCTATAGAAAATGAAAGTTTAAGGTCACGTCTAAATCGAAGATCCCATTCCTGACTATTCCTGGCTCCCAATGAGTGTCCATGACAGGCGTGGTCCAGATACCATCTGAGCTTCTGCCCCATCGCCCTATTTACAACTCCTCACCTACTCCATAAAGGGTTCAGCCTGGAATTTCTCATAGACAGATATTCCTTGGTAAAAGAGGGTCCCTATGCTATAACAAGAGAAAGTGGATAAAAAATGTAAAACAAATGTCTCGGATTAATATCTTGCTCCACTGTGTGATATCCTCAACAACATTCAATTCCTCTCTCAAACGTCTCCATTCTCCTCTAACAAATGACCCAGAGTAAAATATGGCACCATGAGACGCTAATCGTTACTGCCCGGAGCTCCAGTTGATTTTGGCCTCCAGCTTGGCTTCATCATGACTTCTCACCTGTCTGTGATCGCTGTGCAGATCATTTCTTGTTTTTCTCCTTATCTTTGTCCTTGCTTTTGTTGCCTGCATGGCTCTCCTCTTCTTCTTCTTCTGATATCTCCAGTAAGCTGGATGACTCTGCTTGCTCTCCTAAGGGCTTCTCTTCACCCCAACCAACATGATTGAATGGCTCGTCTCTGGCCTTTTCTGCCAGTTTCCGCTTCATCAAGAAGGGTGTTTCTTGGGTATTGTCTTCTTCACCTGGTGTCGATGCTGTGTGAGTGTTTGACTGGATTCTGCGCAGATGGGCTCTCCCAAAACGGCTCACCATTCTTCGGCTGTGAAGGTTCCCCTTTCTTGCCAGATCCAGCTTCAGGCTTAGACTTATTTTTATCAGGCATGGCGATAGGCCGTTTCTGTTGAGAGATGATTGTTGATAGGAAACGGTTTCCAACAAAAGTTGAGATTAAAGGCCGACTTAAGAATATCACTGGGCTAAAATGTCTGACGAGCTTCGAGTTTCGAGCTTCGAGATGAGGATATCACCAAGAGAGGATTCTCTAGGCTTTATAGTTCGGGGAACAAGAGGCCTTTCCTTGTTTGCTCTGCAGAGGATGCGGCTCTTCTCATGAAACTCAAGCATGACCTCCTATGACTCTAGTGGTAAACTAGACAACTTCATACTCTGTTTGTTGGCTCATTGCCAGACCGCAAAGTATGATCACTGGTTACACTGGGAGTCCCTGGGATCAGGGTTGAACATAAATCGCCGGTGATTCATCTAGCAATCGAAGACTCAGGGGACAGTCTGATGTCCACGCGCGCTTCTGCAGGTGTACCTGGTTTGGACAGAATGATCACTTCAGGATAACGCACTCTTACCCATCTTGTCTGATTGCTTAGTGTGGTTAAGGATGGAGTTATAGGGTTATGCACCAGACAAGACTAATACACCATGTTCTTTTGCCATTGAAGTGATATATCCCGGTCCTAGCCGTTCAGAGGCCACCTACTCATTCTCAAGCTGCTAGTGGACTGTATTTCAGCGAGTCCTGAGAGCGAAATCACATTATCACTGCTTCAATTTGGGATCGCGTTCCTCCATGGCAGCACTCACTCCCACAACAATATCTGCTATCCATTACGGGCAAGACGCATGAAACTAGAGACAATATTAGGCGTGATATCAGACGGCAAATCCGACGCCTATGTCAAGACTCGAGATCCCACTGAGTGATCCATATGCGGCTATCCGTTGTCTTATGCGCAATGCCGCTTCGGTTCTGATTTCCAATCATTCAGATCCTAGCAATCTGAGATTGCCACATCTCCCTCATCGTATCTTACGCAATACGTTTCACAAAGGCAAAGCAGTCATTGATCTTGTGAGTGCGGGTGATTGCAGATTGATCAATTGGGAAGCATCAAGCATTTGAATGTTTGTATAGGAGCAAAAAGAGGCCAAAGCCACGCATGATCCCAAAATTGTTTCAGCTGCGCTGCTGTTGGTCTTACACCAGCAGCATGTGAGCCTCTGAGCATAGCAAATAAGATGGTAAATGCGATGGCAAACTCGCGAGGTGGGAGGATGATGCGGGTATCCTCCATAATCTGGGTATCGGCATGAATCGGTGTTGATATCCGTCTATTCATGCATAGGCTAAACCACTCGACATATGCCAAGATTATGTGCTCACCATGTCCATCGCTTCGTCACCGATGCACAACGTTAGCTTGCTTCAATACAAGCCTTTTAATATCGCCGAGAATCCGACCCGATGTGAATATGTCAGTGCCTTCGAAGGAGAGTACAATCCTGTTCGTGATATGGGGCGCCTGTTTATGGATGGCTGGCCTTCGTTCTTGGCGCTCGAGCAATTCAGACCACAGAAGCGAAATTCAATCACCAGTTTAAAAATCATGATCTAATTTATAAGCGAGAGGTGGTATCTAAAACATATTACTTTTGGTTCTTGGCTGTAGATACAAGACGTCAACGTCTCCTATTCAGCGCAAGTGATTATTATATCACAGCTTAGAAGACATTGCCCTTGGTCTGCTGCCTATCGATAGGCTTGTTGCGCCAAACCAGAACACAGATGCAGATCAGGGGCAAGAAAGCGCAACCAGCAATGACCATCTCTCTCTGGACAACTCCATAGGCATAAATTATGGCATCTCGGATAGGAGTGCCGATGGGGTCTTGCATCTGAATCTGCATATCGCCGTAGATAGCAGCGGTTTGGTTCTTAGCATCCTCGGGAAGAGCCTTATAAATCTCCCTTGGTAGGTCGTTGGTCCAAAGGGCGCCAGAAATACCGAAGCCGATGGCTTGACCGATGGAGCCAAACAGAGAGTAAAGAGCAAGGACGACGGCAATCTCCTGGTGGGTAACCTGGGTCATGATGGCGAGAGGTCCGGTCATGGCCCAGATACCACCGCAGACACCGTGGAAGACCTGGCACATGACAAGGTAGCCAATTTCATTACCAGGCTGTCGGAAGTGAATGAGGAGAGCAGTACCAAGGACACACCAGGGAATACCGAAAACGGCAGGCCAATAGTATCGTCCGTACCAACGGAGGAAACTAGTTGAAAGGTTAGCAAAGTGATCAAGAACAATGGCATCACGATGGAACTGACAGTCCAATGAATGGGGCCAAAATCGTCGAGGTAACTGAAAACGCGTTGAGAGTGTATCCAGCAGTGGCAATGCTGAGACCATGAACAACCTGAAGGTAGGAGTTGTAATAGGTATCCCAGGCGAAGATGGACATGTTGAGAAAAGCGCTGAGGAGGCAAGCACCCAAAATGGTTCGGTCCTTGAGGAATTTGAAGGGCACATAGGGAACCTTGGCGTACCACTTCTCCCAGGCAGCAAATCCAGCAAGACAGACAACGCCGACAACAAGCATTGCAATGATATAGTCCGTCTTCCAGCCGTTAGGAGCACGAGTGGCAATGTTGAGGGGAGTCAGGATCAGGGAGAAGCCGGCAATGGTGAGGATCATACCGACCACGTCGAACTCGACGAAGTAATACTTAATAGAATCCCAAATTCTGCGCTGACTCTTCTCGGGAAGATACCCAAGCTTCTTGGCTTTGATCTCATGGTACATAAAAATGGCGGATACAGGGATGGAGAAGAAGACAAGGATGATACAAAAGGATCCGAAGGCCCAGCGGTATGTCGAGTACTTGAAGAACAACTCGGCAATCTTGGGACCACCGAAAGTCGAGGCAAGTCGGGGACTCATGTAAAGGCCGAACATGATCATACGGTTGCGGAGAGTAGTCATGTCGGACAGGACAACATCAATGATGTAGCTAAGACCAACATGACCAACCCAATAGAATGTGTGGCCAGCAGCGTAAGTCTCGACGTTCTTGCAGCAGGCCTTCATAATCATCCCAATGAGGATAATGAGAATCATAAGCAGAAATCCTTCATTACGGCCGCGGATATCGATGATCTTTGCGATGGCGAGCTTGCTGACACCAGCAATGATGGATCCAAAAACACTGGTGATGGCAAGCAAGCCATGCTGACTGAACGAAGAGGTGACGTACGGGACCAAACTAGAGTGAACAGCCTGAAGGAGAGTATCAACGAAGTTGACCAGGTAGAGGCTGTATCCAAGTTAGCTGACTCTTAGTGGTTTGCAAGCCAGGACATCGCGGACAACATACAAGATGAAGACAGCCCACATCATACCAGGAGACCAGACCTTGGTGATGGCTTCAACACGCTTGACACCATCTTGTTTGATCTCAGAGCCGTCGTCGGAGTCATGTTCCTTTTCCTTGTCGGGGAGGTCGTTGATGACATGGTTCTCAGGCTGGATCTGCTTCTCGAAGTCGCCCTGGGCTTGGGCTGGGCTGGTTGGAGCGGCCATTCTTCTCTGTTCAAAGCCTTCGGGCTTCAGAGGTTATTAAAGAGTTCGAAGCAGAGTCGTAAGGATGAGTAAAGAGACACCAATGAGTGGGTTACACTTGGCTGGAGCACTCAGTATTTAAAAGTGGGCGTGGAGAGACGAACTGCAATTCAGAAGCGTGCCAAACACCGCGGATTTATAGACAGCGTTGCATTCTCCAGAATATTCGCGAGATCCCGTCTCTTCTCTTCCTTCATGAGTGGCAAGACAATGGGCCGGGCTGGCCATCTTCTGAGTCCGTAAGTACTGCTCTTGGGCTTGTCCTGGACTAGATGCCAGTGGCTTGTTCCGGAAGTCGGACTAATGCCAAGCTCACTTGCAGAGGAAAAGTTCGCAGAGAAGCACCAAGAATGGCCATGGATTCATGGTTCCTGTATTGCAGTGGATGGTTTGGGGTGGAGTCCCTGCAGTAAGATGGATGAGCATCCTTTAGCATCGGACAGAATTATAGCACCTCCGTAGCATCAGGAAATAACTCTGGGTTCTCATTGGGAGGATTTTGAAGGATTCACCATTGCCAGATGATCACTTCCGCAACTGGCCTAATACCGAGCTCTAGCTGCTGCAGAGGCTCTTTGCGATTCAGGGATGCTCGCCGTAGTTTCCTTTATCTGATGATCAGATAAGCCGATAAAGGAGGATTTAGTGGAGAGAAGCATTGCCTGATTCAGCCCGAAACAAAGAATCCAAGCATTTTGCGTTCATGGTTTTTGCCGTCAGGTCGACTCTCGCACTCTGTTTCTGGAGTATAGATTCTCTCGAGCACAGGTCAGCAACTCAATGGTCCTCGAATGACCAAACCTGTGGTCCTCAAGGCCGTGATTTAGCTGCATATGTCCAAGACCTGACCCTGGTATACCCCGACCTATGGCCAGTTCACTTAACAAACATCGTAAGACATTTTGAGGCAGCCTGTCAGCTATCCGTTCACTTTTCGGGCCCGAGGATGAGCTCTTTGATCGTGGTGGCGGCGAACTAGCAGACTTTTCTTTGCCGTTTTGAAGCCGTGGTGGGCTTAAGGTGAGGCACTTCAGCCCTGGCGGCTCCTTTTAGTCACCAACGACTGATCATCTGAGATAAGATAAGATCTTCTGAAATAAGGTTTCTTGTTGTTGGTTCATGAGAGCATTGTATAGGTAGTTTAGCCGAATCTTGTCCCTGGGATGTCTTCGTTATGTCGTCTGCTCTGTATAATCTTATTGGCATTTATAGTTCTTGTTTGGTGCCCGTTGAGAAAAGTGATCTAAATGTCCTTCAAGTGACGCCTCTTGCCTCATCGCAAACTACTGGTAGGCAAAACTAAAAGCGCGTTGTTTCCGATGCCCAACATAAAGCTATGGCCTCTAGCTAGTGGAGAGATTGTGTATTAACCCTGGACAACCCAAGACCAGGCCCGCATCGTCTTACTGCACTTCCTCCCTAGTTGAAGATCCTGCCATAAAGGTCAAGAAAGAATAAAACGGAGTTGGCCGACAATGTTGAAATCGCCAGTCAAAGGCATGTAGAGAGAGATCGAAGAAGGAGGATCCTCTCGTAGTAGAACCCACTGCTTTGGCAGGCATCTTTCAGCCAATGCTCTGACTTTTCGTATAATCCTGTCTCCGAATGGATCGCTTGTTGATATGATGGGTCGTCTTGTGCGAGATGGTTCGAGCAGGCGTAGGGGAGCCACAAAGATAATCTAATCAAAGTCTTGGCAACAATGGAAAATGCAGGGATGTGGTCCTCCCTCGGAAATGAATACTGGTAATACTGATTGATAAGAAAACATAGGTTTATGCGGCGATGTCTTGGCTCTGAGCTTCATATAAGTGAATTATTCAATCAATTTCCATGTTCCAGGCATCTGCTATGTAGAGCAAGTGTTGTTCTTGCTGGATCCGAAAATGTCCAACTGTCAACTGATCTTGAATACAACTCGGCAAGCGAGATATTAGGGCTTTGGATCAACATCCACGCATATGTCTCAACAGCTCTCTGTATTTCTAATAGTATGCACATGTCAGATAATACCTTACTGTCCAGTGACGCATTGTTCCTGACATTAAATCACAAACTGGTTTTTTATTCAACTGTCTTGGCTCAATGCCTTGAAAAGTCCACAAGTACACACGCGTGATTGTACGTAAGAGAATCTTAGTCCAATTTCTTCGTTTCTGAAGTGAGGCCAACGAGGTGTTCTAGTTGCAAGGGTATTTGAAAGATCTTGATGCTTGGGGCTGAGGCAGGATATCAGATAACCAAGGCGATGCTGAGGGGTCGAATATGAAATTCAGTTTGGCATTAGATCCAGTTCAAAAAAGTTCTTACATTCGCCTATTGCACATGAGCGGTCCGGCCCCAGTGAAATCTTTTACATCTTGATCCAGAGCAAGCTCGGCCAAATAGATATGCCAACGGAGTACAGGGGGGCGAGAGAGGTACGTTTACTATCAATTGTCAACGCAAACCAGCCGGAGCTCTTCGGGCCTTTTGATTCGGAGGCAAATACACGAGGAAATTCTTTTTAGATACGTATACCTAGGTAAGGCAGATAAAAAGTTTGAATGTTTCTACCCAGGGGCATCAATCACATCTTCATCCTGACCCATTTCAGCAGTTCAATTATCCATCCCCATAGAACGCAGTTCTAAACTCAATACAACTTAAGCAACTTGAGTCACTCAGTAAATGAGCGAATCATTTCAAGGAGGCTGCTGAAGAGATTAGAATTTCTTCCCTGGTCAACCAGAAACAAGCGGGTAGACCAAATGAGTACAGTATAATAAAGCTATTCACCTGGGCTTGCCCATAATGCACATCAGTCTTCAAATAATCTTCTCATTTTCTCTATATCATATCCTCTTTGTTCGTGGGCTTAGAAGATGCCAGAAAATCTCTCTGGAAGTTTAGAAGCAAGATGAAAGTGTTTTTTTTTTATAAAAAGAATAAAAAAGGAGTTTTTATCTATATCACAGGGTAGAAAATAGGGTTCACTACGCTCATTTATCGGATTTTACAAAACTCAACTTGGCTATTTTCAAACAAATATTTTTATTGTCAGTCTTTTCTAAGTTTTGAGAAATCCTCTCAACTTTTATTGGGCAAAATGGCAACGCTTGCGTGCATTTTCAGCGTGTATTTGCAAGAGAATGACTTGATATAAAACTCCACACGATCTAGTCAGGAACTGACTACAATAGTAAAGAACAGGCTTCTCAGCTTAAGGGCCTTTCAATGCCTCAAGTCTTTTATCTTTTAAGGTGTTCTTCCTGAGTACCAGAATCAGATCGGCAGAGCAATCTCCTATTCTGTTTCCTTACTATATAAATCAAGGGACTATGTCCAGTATCAGAACACAGGAAAGATAATTTGGACACAGAATCAGAATGCCTTCAGATAATCCAAACAGAAAGTTCGATTGCTCTAATAGCCTTGTTCTGACTTCCACTAAGATAAGCTATGGGACACATGAATGTTAAACTTCATTTAATGTGCGCACTGAACCTACTTCAGATGCTCTCAATTTTGGGTATTTAAGTATTTTTTTGCATCAATCCTAGATATCCAGATGCTTCCAACCAGTTCAAATCTACTCCTTGAAACTTTGGTCGACTGCTAACACGCCAATCCAACAACGCTTCCTTACTCTAGAGCCAAGAAGTCTTGCTTCATAGAAGTCAACAACGGAACGGAAGAGTACTCTTTAATCCAGTTTCCTCCTTTTCAGGACCAAATGAGCCGCGAAGACTCCAACTCTAGTCCTCGTAGGAAGATCGGTATATATCCTGATGATCACCCCTCTATTCCTCATTTTGAGCTTGGCATGAGATTCACTGTCAATGACTCTCCTCCTCCCACAGGAACCAGTTTGAGCCCCGGTTCCGGTCCCGACGATGGCAACAATGACTACTTATCGTCAGGATCCAGATGCTCCTTTTTCAAGAGCAAACTCACCCGAGAAGTTATTAAGGCCGATTTCGATGAGGGAATGCATAGAGATGCTTTAGCCATTTTACGATTATCTTGCCTCAGGGAATCAAAGAATGAAGATCGAGCTTACAATGTTTACAGAACGATGAACCACTGGGCAGCGGAGAGCGTTCCTGATCCTGGCTTGAGAATGGAAGACCACTCTATCGAGGGTCGCAATGACATGTATCAGCTGCACCAAAACATGCTGGGATTCATTCAGAACTATCTGAGAAAGGCAACTTTATATTTCCTCCCGCGCGCATACTACAGTCTTCCCCAGTTTGTCTTCGAAATGACTTACTTCGGGAAACGGGAGCTTGAAAGGAAGTTTGACCTTGGTCTTCTACCCAGCTCTGGACGAAAATATCTTCTCCGGAATTTTTTGAGGCATGAGTTGATGGGCGAGATTCGTCTCTACAAAGCGATGTTTCATCCTGAGTACACACCACCGCCTTAGCTGACCCAACGAAGAGGCCGAAGGTTTCATCCATATGGGATTCGATATGGTACGCATGAACACTTTCAGCTTGGTAGAGGATATTCCTTGTGTGAACTTGCAAGCTCTACAATTAGATAGACAGCGCGCATGGGTCTTCTTCCCTGATTCACGGCTCCATCCCCAATGTGAGTCGTTGGTGCATTTCCTCCCTGCGCCGATCGTCGAGAACACGGACTTTCTGGGTAAACATGTTATTACGGGAAAAAATGACAGGCTGTAATCTCACCCCGGTGCCATTGAGGTACCTGTTCATATCAATCTGGCTAAGAACATGAAGTGGCTCAACAAAAAGGATGACCTTACCTAGAGGGCCAAGACCCATTCTGGTTCAGGGTAGCTTGCTGGCACATGACTCAGCAAAGAAGCTTGAGGCTTTAATGCGGGTCCTCCTTCACCGTCTCCGTACGTCATCGGCTTTTACTCGTCAGGCGCCACAACTTCAACCTGAATGGCCTCAGCCTTGCATCTCTGCGCATCAACTCCCAGCATCTACCGCTGCGAGTGATCATTGCTACCCCTCGAAATGTCGGACAATCAGACATGCTACGAAAAACATAAAAAAGAGATACTTAGACCCGACACCAAAAAGAGTCTCGAGGTCCAGCTCGTGTTGTCATTGGTGATCGGTGTTTCGGCCTTCTTTCTCTTCTGTGTACGCATGTCCTTTGCACGGCCACTGGCACCATCGGTGCCTTTGTACAAACCAAAATTGAGTCTAGAGGCGCGAAGCTAACATCATTCTAGCTCCTTCGCCCACGATGGCCCGCCCTTTACGCTGCGCGCAAACGGCGCCTCAATCACCAGTTTGGCCTTCCTGCTCTCTCCAAGTCCATGTTTGGATGGATCCCGACACTGTACAAAATTACTGAGGAACAGATCCTGGCTTCTGCAGGACTTGACGCCTTTGTGGTACGACCAGAAGTCTGCACAAAATTGTATAAACCGTTAACGGACTATAGTTTCTAAGCTTTTTCAAAATGGCAATCCGACTCTTTACTGTCATGGCCTTCTTTGCGATTGTTATCCTATGGCCGATCAACAACGCCTATGCGAAAGACAGAAACCCTCCAGGATACGGTGGTAACAGAACATCAATTAATCCGAGTGTCTTTTACCAACCAGACCAGGATGTGTTCTCAAAGGCGAACCTCATCGACATACTTGAAAAGAAGGATGACAAAAAAGACAAGAACTTGGGTTGGTTGTGGTCCTACGTTGTATTCACGTACTTTTTCGTATGTCTTACGATCTACTATCTCAACAAGGAGACTTTTCGCGTTATCAAATTCCGCCAGGATTACCTCGGATCACAATCCACAGTTACAGACAGGACATTTCGACTCACGGGCATTCCCGAGGATTTGAGATCAGAACAAGAGATCAAAGATCTTATCGAGAAACTGGATATTGGTACGGTCGAGAAGGTGATGGTTTGCCGAGACTGGAAGGAACTCGACGACCTTGTGGACTTGAGAGACGCTACGCTACGACGTCTTGAGAGGGCCTGGGCCACATTTCTCAGTTATCAGCGCCGAAAAAGAAAACATAATGGACCCCAAAGGAGACGTGGTAATGGAGTGTCTCGAGATCAAGAAGACGACGAGCAAACTGGAGAAGATGGGCAACTACTGGACTCGCAACAAGAGCCATGGGACTCTGGAGATGAGGGTCGACCCAAAGTCAACATACGCTACGGTACCTTCGGCTTGCGATCTCGTAATGTGGATGCTATCGATTACTATGAGGAAAGACTTAGGAGACTGGATGCTAAGGTCACCGAGGCTCGCAAGAAGTCGTACGCGCCCACAGACATGGCGATTGTTACGATGGACTCGGTTGCCTCGTGCCAGATGGCTATCCAGGCACGAATTGACCCCAGACCAGGCCGACTCCTGACCAAGGTGACACCAGCCCCCTCAGATCTTGTCTGGAGGAACACTTACGCGCCCCGTGGCATTCGTCGCCTCAAATCCTGGGCTGTGACTCTGTGCATCACTCTTCTCACCCTACTATTCGTCTTTCCCACTGTTTTCCTTGCGTCGTTCTTGAGCTTCTGCACGATCAACAACAATTTTCCCAACGTCGGCAAGTGGCTACAGGAACACACCATCATCTACTCGTTGGTCCAAAACGGCTTGCCTGCCTTGGTTGTGTCGCTTCTTAACGTTGCTGTCCCCTATCTATATGACTTCCTCTCCAACCACCAGGGAATGATTTCACAGGGCGACGTGGAGCTCTCTGTTATTTCTAAGAACTACTTTTTCACTTTCTTCAATACCTTCTTTGTCTTCACGATCTCATTGACAGGATTGGAGTTCTGGAGCAACCTGCAGCATATGGTCAAAGACACAACTAAAATGCCAGCAGCTATTGCCCAGGACGTGGAGCAGCTCGTGATTTTCTATACTTGCTTCATCATGCTGCAGGGTATTGGCCTCATGCCCTTCAGGATTCTCGAGGCGGGAAGCGTGTTTCTGTACCCGTTCCTTCGCTGGCTATCCAAAACACCACGCGATGCCCTCGAGCTCAAGAAGCCCCCGGTTTTTCAGTATGGGTTTTTCCTGCCTACCTCCCTGCTTGTATTCAACCTGTGCATCATCTACAGCATCTTAAACTTTGGGTTCGTCATACTTATTGTTGGAACCATTTACTTCATTCTGGGCTATTTTGCCTTTAAGTACATGGTACTATATGCGATGGATCAGCCTCAACATGCCACGGGAGGTGCGTGGAGGATAATATGCTACCGTATCATCGTCGGGTTGATTGTTTTCGAGGTTGTCATGGTAGGCCGAATCGCTTCAGTCAAAGCATTCATCCCGTCGATTTGCATTCTCCCCCTGATTCCGTTCTCTATCTGGTACAGCTATTATGTCAAGAGACGATTCGAGCCTCTGACTAAGTATATTGCCCTGCGTGCCGTTCGAGCAGATGAAGATCCAGATGATGCAGCTGCATTGGACGACGCATTTGAGGACGAGGACCACCCTCGGCCTTCCCAGGCTCTTCTGCGCCGTGGAAGCACCCTTGACGAGTATAAGGAGAAGGGAATGCAATTCGTCAACCCCAGCCTTTTCGCCCCGTAAGTTACATCTGACTTCATTTGCACGACATTCACTGACATCCGTACAGGCTTCCACAGCCGTGGATCTATGATGAGCCACCTCCACCAATCCCCACGGATGATACGCAGACAACAGAGGAGAACGAGCGACCTGTTCTGCAGGGTGTTGATAGTGCACTCGGTATTGGAGACGAAAATGTTTGGCAAGACAACGGAGGAAGTAATGTTTAATGACGTTATTTGATGGTGATATGTATGATTACGGCGCTTGCCCGGTCTGGTTTGAGTACCGTTATGTTTCCTTTCGTTTATGGCAAAAGTTAGGTAATCAGCATCTAGCTTAGATAAATCAATAGCAATGCTCAGATGTTGAAATTACCTAGGTACAGAGTTCATGCTCCCTACCTACCTAGGTACTTAGGTAGTGCCAAGTTGAGAAAGTCGCCGTGGCCTGGTCCTTCCCCTTTTCGATACCCTTTACTTGCCTTAGTCGACGATGGAGCAGGTAGCAATTCTCTTTTCTTCATCGACATCTCAACATTCTCTTCGATCCATTCATTGGCGAACATATGTGACGCAAACATTCGCTTATACCTATTTACATACATTCTCTACACGTCGGACAACTGCCTGGCTCTGGGGGTGTGCCATTGGCATTGGGCTCGCTAGGCATATGTTCGGATAGGCTGAGGCGCTCCGATTCTTCAACCTTCCGGCGACACTCGGTAATCTATTCGGTCCAATCGGGAACGTCTTTAGCATTTCGAGAGTAAACCCAGCAGCCTGGCTTTTTGGAACGACACAGGGGTAATGGCGATGGATCCTGGAGGTGGGGACGCCACAGCATATGATCGACCGTCCCAACGTTTATTCACAGAAGCACAAGACGAGGCTAAAGTTAATAGCCGAAGTCAAAGCATATCCACCAGCAGCATTATGGACCACTACAGAGCTGTCCCGTTGAGTGATGGATGCCACGTTTTATACACGGATCCTAGAACGGGGACACTTTCTTTGGGCTCTGATGCGCCAGTAGGGTCCTTGAATCGCTTAATTTGCAAGGCCCGGTTTCGTCCCCCAATGAATACTTGGTCGACACTGCCCGTGTTATACACAGTTGGATCAGATACGAGACTTGGGATCTGTGTTATGGCAGCATTTGCGGTTGATAGTGGGGATAGCGGTCATGGAGAGGAGGCCAGCACGAGACCCTTTAATCTCGATCCATCAACGTCTTCAGACACAGACAAACAGATGATTGTCTTTTACATGATCCCGTCTGATGTGTTCACCGTCATATCTCGCACTCGGTGTCGTCAGCACTGCATAAATGTCACCCAACATAAGAAAGAGGGAAACGTGTTGGATAAGATGAATTCGTGGCCCAAGGGAAGTTGCAATAACATTGACTCTCGAGGTGATCATGTCGCAGAAGTGACAGCATACCCAGTCGAAATTCGAGGGCAGCCCGTTGCTGTCTGTCGCAATTTGGTGGAGCTTGCCCTGGATTTGGGACCTGATATGATTCTTTGGGTGTTCAGCACGCAGGGGTGGGCTCAGGCATGGGCCTTGCGTCCCGGACGGGAGGGCGCACCTCGTACAGTTGTGCAGGCCGATGGGAGTTTAAGACAGGTCGATTCTAAGGGCGACTACATCATGACGGAAGTGGATCAGGCGGTCGCAGCGCCAGACGTTTCTTTTAAATCTTTAACGAGTGCAGAGATGGCCCTAAAGATGAAAACGGACACGACTACTCTAATACCACCGGCCGAACAATTCCACAGATTTGCTACTAGGATACCAGGTGAGGCCAGCAGACGTATGGTCAGTGTAAAGCTGATGGATGAGCTGAACGGTATTGCGAGGGTAGATGTGGAACTCGGTTGAGGACAGAGACATTCGGCGATGTTCCGGAAAGATCAGAGATTGCATTATCAGTTGATAGCATCAATAAACAACATGTTAGTCTAAACAGCAATCACCAGGATTACTACCGAGAAGTGAACAGGGGTTAGTGTAGCAATGACGTTGGCGTGAAGCTTGAGATTTTAGTCTCGTTGTTTCAGTGCAGCTCAGCCCAGTTGGAGTCAAGTTCCGATGACGACGTCAAAGCTTCGATGTGATATGGCGTGGCCCACATCGGAAGCGACGGTTCCGAAGTGGAGGGTTTAAACGCCCTTGGATGCTTTAACGGACTGAGACCGAGGACTAGCAAATGATAAGCTCTAGTACGTACTATATGCAAAGTTAAACCGAGAGAATCAGATCAGAAACTGACTGGAAAATAAAGAAAAAAGAGAAAGTTGCGGCTGATAATGAGGCTCACAAACAAGCAAGGATGTAAAAAGGTATGCAGCAGGTTTACCCCCTGATCAAAGAAGCAAAAATGAATCGATAATACGACATTCCGACACCGAAGTATCCCCAACCAACCAACAGAGTCTCCCAAGTTAAAAACAGGTAAAAATATTTGAATCCCTGTTGCCTGTCACGCACTTTCTCGGATGCAGCCGCGGGGTTCGCAGCCGCAGCCGCAAAAGTGGGCCTCGAGGTCCGGGTGGCAAGGACCCACTTGGACGGTACAGCGCCGGATTTCGGGTGCGGCGATATCAATGTGGGGACATTTGCTACTTCAGTGAAATCTTTGGAAAAAGAGATGAGATCTGATGGGGAGTATATAGAGGTGGGTTGGGCCCCCCCGTTGGAGCAGGATGGATATTTCTAGGTTGACTATCGCATGAGACATTCAGTTGGTTCTCATACTTCATCTACTCTACTCTCCTTGATCTTGTTAACATACTACACTTAAATAATACTTACCTGAATCATTATTGCTACGATTCAAAATGGATCAATCAAATCCAAATCGATCATCAACAACTCTCCCAGGCGAAGAAGAGACAACCTTCGTCCCTCTAAACACCCACCCAACAACAATGTCTCGCATCCGCCGCTCTCTCTCCCGCACTCATACCCACGATGGCTCTCAAAAAGAATCTCTTGATCCAGATCTCGATATCGACCTGCCATACAGAACCCTCAGCGCCAACGCCAACCTCGACGAGTACCGTGTCGAAGTCCCCGGCGGTGCTATCCCTGGTCCCATCCAGCCCGAAGAAATCGCAAGGAAATCTACAAACCATGAACCTGGGCAAGAAAGACGATACAAGCTTGTTACCTTTACGCCGGGTGATAAGGAAAACCCCAAGAATTGGAGCAAAGCTTATAAGTGGTGGTGCACTATGTGTGTTGCGCTGACGTGCTTTGTGGTTGCATTCTGCTCGAGTGTTATCACTGCTGATATCGCGGGTGTGGTTAAGGATTTGGATGTGAGCAATGAACTTGCTCTTGTGAGTATCAGTTTGTTCGTTGTGGGATTCGGTGTTGGACCTATGGTTTTTGCACCCCTCTCTGAGATTTACGGACGACGAATTATCTAGTAAGTCTCCTAACTCAGATACCACCTAGACAATACTTACTAACGTGATCCAGCGGCTCGACTCTTCTTGTTGCAGTCATCTTTATCATTCCTTGCGCAGTAGCAAAGAACATTGAAACTCTTCTCGTCTGCCGAGCCATTGATGGCATTGCCTTCTCAGCGCCTATGACTC
This sequence comes from Fusarium concolor, assembly GCA_013184415.1. NCBI lineage: Eukaryota > Fungi > Ascomycota > Sordariomycetes > Hypocreales > Nectriaceae > Fusarium > Fusarium concolor. The sequence goes on from JABCJY010000115.1 coordinate 15,548, forward strand.
TTGTCGGTGGCACTCTTGCCGATATGTGGAAGAATGAGGAGCGTGGTGTTCCTATGGCTGCATTCTCCGCTGCTCCTTTCATTGGTCCCGCCAGTAAGTCACCTTTGAATAGCCTCACATTATACATCTGCTAACATATGCACTAGTTGGTCCTCTAGTCGGTGGTTTTCTCTCTGACGCTGCTGGTTGGCGCTGGCTGTACTGGATTCAGCTCATCCTCGCCTTTGTCGTCTGGGTTCTCATCACCTTCACTGTCCCTGAGACTTACGCCCCTACTCTTCTTGCTCGTCGTGCTCGTAAACTCCGAGAGGCAACTGGCGAGACCGACCACGTTACAGAGCAGGAACTCGATCTCCGACCTCTCTCTGAACGTCTCAGGATCTTCCTCATTCGACCCTTCCAGCTTCTCTTCGGTGAACTTATCGTCTTTCTCATTTCTCTGTACATGAGTGTTCTTTACGGCCTTCTGTACATGTTCTTCGTTGCCTACCCCATCATTTACCAGAAAGGCAAGGGATATTCTGCTGGAAAGACTGGTCTGATGTTCATTCCCGTTGCTGTTGGTGTTATTCTCTCAGCTGCTTGCTCGCCTTTTGTCAACAATCACTACCTCACGCTTGTCAAGAAGCACAACGGTCATCCTCCTGCTGAGGTCCGCCTCATTCCTATGATGATCTCCTGCTGGTGTATTCCCATCGGTCTCTTCATCTTTGCCTGGACTTCCTACAAGGAGCTCTCCTGGGCTGGTCCTGCCATGGGAGGATTCCCTGTTGGCTTTGGTTTCATTTTCCTCTACAACTCTGCCAACAACTACCTCGTCGACTCTTACCAGCACCAAGCTGCTTCTGCCCTGGCCGCAAAGACCTGTATCCGAAGTTTCTGGGGTGCCGCTGTCGTTCTCTTCACTGAGCAGATGTATGAGCGCCTTAACGATCAATGGGCCTCAACGCTCCTGGCTTTCATCAGTCTTGCTTGCTGTGCTATTCCTTTCATGTTCTGGAAGTACGGAGCCAAGATTCGCGAGCGCAGCAAGTACGCCTACGCTGGTGACGATGAGAGTGTCGACGATATCGAGAAGGCCAAGAGCCGTGGCACAACTCATGGCGGTGCTCAGCCCCGTGATGACTCTGAGGATGAAGACTTGCGCCGTGCTCGAAGCTACGTGAGCAACCCTTAAGTTAACTACTGATGAGTTGGCTTTCCTACTATCGTCCTTGAAGGACAGTTTCACAACAAAAAATAGACTTAAACTTAGATTTGGGGTGGCGATTCAAAGGAGATTGGACTTTAATGCCTGGACAGGACTTGCATATATGGATACATATGCACGGAAAATCATTTAGAGTGTACTTGGATACCTAGCATAATACCCTTGAATTTAGGATCATTTTAATGAATACACCGAACCATCAGTGCCTCTATCATGTGTCTGCGAGAAGTGTCCTACCCTTACAAACGAGACGCGGACCATGTCCAGCAGGTCAATATCAATCCCTTTTTTTACCACCAGAACCGGACCAAAAGTGTACGAGAGCCAGGAAACAAAAACAAAAAAAAATATGATGCGTATAACACCGCCATTACAGACAAAGACTAGGCTTTCAGGGGATAGAGAGGCGTTCATGCGGCCTTATTCTTTCTTCATCGGCAATGTTCGGCGATGAAATGGGTCGCAACAGAGCTTTCAAGGCCCACTTGAGGAACATGGCAGCAAGGATTACCTTCTCATCTCCTTCTAGTTTCCGGCTCGGCCATGATAGCATCCGCCCAGAGGTATGGACTTTTGCCCAAACAAGAATAGGAGAAAAGAGTTGTTATCTCCAGTGGATCTTCAATTCTCCCTTCCCTAAACGCCGCAAAGACGAAAAACAAGAAAAGTGGAAAGAATGTGGGCACCTTAGATGGCACGGACAGGAAGGGATTCGCGGCGTCGCAACTTGAGATCCTTGGTAAGCGAGTTCTTGCTTGTCTTGCTCACCATCCACTCCTCAAGATTGCTGAGGGTGCACTCAGCAATTTCGGTGAGGGCCTCTTCGGTGAAGAAGGCTTGGTGGCCACAAACGACCACATTGGGGAACGTCATGAGACGCATGAGCTTATCATCTTGGATGATTGTCGATGAATGGTCGTTGTAGAAAAGCTCCCCCTCAGCCTCGTACACATCAAGGGCAAGGCCGCCAATATGGTTTGTCTTGAGTGCGTGGATGACAGATTCGGTGTCGAGCAGGCCACCTCGTGAGGTGTTGACCAGCATAGCGCCCTCCTTCATCAGGGAGATTGTGTCCCGGTTGATGATATGTCGTGTCTGCTCCATGAGAGGGCAATGCAGACTGACGATATCGCACTCGGGGAGGAGGTCTTCGAGATCTTTGTACTCGCCGAACTCCTCGAAAGCGGGCGAAGGGAAAGGATCATAAGCGAGGAGTCTGCAACCGAAGCCCTTCATAATGCGTGCAGTAGCAAGGCCGATCTTGCCGACACCGACAATGCCGACAGTCTTGCCATATAGGGTCTTTCCGAGGAGGCCATCGAGGGCAAAGTTACCCTCACGAACACGATTGTAGGCGCGATGGGTCTTGCGGTTGAGAGTCTGGATAAGAGCAACAGCGAACTCGGCAACAGCCTCGGGAGAGTATGATGGAACATTGGCGACCATAATGCGGAGACGCTGAGCGGCATCAAGGTCAACATTGTTGAAGCCTGCACAGCGCAGCAGAATGGCCTTTACGCCAAATTCTGAAAGGGCGGAGATGACATTGTCGTTGACAACGTCGTTGACAAAGACGCAAATGGCATCGGCTCCATCAACGAGAGAAACAGTGTCTTCGTTAAGAGCGAATTCGTGAAAGATGAGTTCGATACCCGAATCAGTGTGCTTGGTGCCCAGAACAGACATCAAGTACTTTTTGTCGTAGGGTTTCGTGCTGAATACGGCGAGCTTCATCGTGATACAAGTTTGTGGGTAGGATGAAGGAGATGAGAAAGATAAGCGGAAGAGATGTAGATGTGAGAGAAGAAAGATTTCGTACAAGGATTGTTGGAGAGGTTATATTTGTGTGACAGCGATGGTTAGCTCGACTCTTTCCTCGATTGCGCGGGGTTTTGAAGCTTGAACCTTGGAAGGTGCGGTGCGGTGCGGTAAAGGTAAAGGTAAATGTGTTTCTGGGCGTTCTCCACAACGGGGAGGTTCAACTTAAAGTATACCTTAATTTATACATAAACATTAACATTTACGGATGATTCGGGCATTAATAGGCATTGAAAAATGAAGCCATTTCTCAGACAAGCACAGCCCCTACACGAGAAGAAAAAAAAAAAAGGAGGTTACGGTCAATGAGTTGTCTATCAAGCTTCAACACATACACACACCGATCAACTATCCCCAATAACAGCGGTGTCGTCAGCATGTGCCTTGGAAAAATCAGACCACAATAATATCCATAGCTTGGACGCCAAGCAAGCATTCGTGTGTGAGTCTTTTTAGAAGGGGGGTAATATTCTTATTGTTGAGGCTGACGATTGAATTGGGCTTTAACGTATGATTAACTTTATAGCAAGCTTTTTCAGCTGTCATTGTTTGTTATTTCTTAAGAAACGCATTCCAGTCACACCAAATACGTATAGGCATGGCTGAGATAATAAGCAACAAAAACCTCACTGTAAAGATTATGCAGCACAAATTTAATTCATATGCACCCCGCGCTCGCCAAACCAACCGAGGCTCTCATCCTATGACTCAAATCTCATCTCCTAGACTTTAAACACTCCCCGGAATCGTTCGGTGTCCGTGTCCGGGGACCCGGGTTAACGATCCCCGGCCCCGACTGCATGGGACTATGGAGTATCCATCGGCCTATGCAAGGCACGCAGAGCCCCAATCATCCCTTCTTCGTGGTCTGATTTCAACAATCGAAAGTTGTTAATCTTGGAAACGATCTTTATAGGATTAGAAAAGACCCCTGCTGGGGTTGAAATGGACAAGGATGCGCATGGCCCATATCAGTGACATCGCGATACCACAGAAAGTTGTTTGCATAATCTGGTTCATTTCAAAGGGTTTCATTTGTGGCCTCACCTCATAGCTAATTTGTATATTGAAGACAATGCATACGACGTAGTACGTGGTTGAGAAGAAACGCCGATACTCGTATCTGCGCCTCCCACCTCAGATGTTAGCAATGGTCTGACATATTCAGTCTTTTCCAAAATAGATCCCATCCCTGGTCTGGCAACCCCATTCCAGATTTTCTAGGCTCCAATTAAACGATCCTCGTATCTTCAACTTGTTCCTACATTGGGTAGTCCCCAAGAGATATAGAAGTCCGGGCGAGATCATTTATTCTTTTATTAAAATTCTAGCACATCCAGTTAAGTTGTAGTATACGCCCAATAATCGGTAGTATGCCTCCTGGTGGCCAAATAACCCTTTTAGAATTTCGTAGTTTGTTAGATTTATTGGTCTTGGTTCTTGTGTACAGAACAACTCCGGCTTCTCGCCTCTCTCCTCCACTACAAATCACTTCGTATCGCATTTCCAACGCGTATACGACCTCCAAATTAAGGCAGCATCACAAAGAGGTTCCTTCGAGGGATATTCACATGCCTACAAACCACAGGAACTATGTCAGAACGAAACACGAAGCAGAGGCAAGTGCCGCCCTTCACCCACTTAAGGCGAACCCGTCTGCCAGTCTTCCTCTATTGAGCTTGGCTGGCAATATATATCTTGAAACCAAGACAGAGTTACAGTATATTAAAACTTACAGGCCGGAAGTCTAGAGCTACTTGTACAAGTTATCATGCACTTGTTACGTATGATCTGATCTTCCTAGGCCAGCATCAAGACCCAACTGATCGATCCCCGGATGCATCCCATATTGCCCGATAAGATCGCACCTAAGGTTAAATCTTATCATTCATCTCGTCACAACGTGTGGAGCGATCTATCAGGGCATCGGCCCGGTCCGCATCCCTGCCCTGCCTTGCTCCGGCCGCGGAGATAGCATCGTAACAGTCTCTTCCAAGGTATAAATCTACTAGATTTCTTCCACTCGTCCAGTTCATAATCTCAAATCTAACAGCCTTTTCACCGTGTGTAAGTTCCTCTGATAGTATAATCCTTCTTAGGCCCCTTCACTGTGTACTCGATCCCCCACTCCTTCAGATTCACTGCCTGGAACGCAAAATTGTACTTGACATCATAGTAATCATCAATGCACAGGTGTCCCGCTTTGGCAACCCATCCTTTCGCCGTCGGCTCTGTGAACTCAATTTCATGAAAGAGATAGTCTGCACGCTTCAAATCTTCAGGCTTGGCGAACCATACGCTCAGCACATCCTTGAGTTCATCATAGCGCCACACATATCTACGCGTAGCCTTGAAACCGAAGCCTTGTTCTGTTTTGAACTCTCCTTCTTCGATGTACAGATACTCCATGCCAAGCTCATCATCGTCTGGAGAGCCTTCGCTGGGGTTACCGGCGCATCGCAAACCATCGGTTGTCTTCTCGCGGAGGAGGAATTGCGCAGTCCCACTAAAGTGACCGCTTGGGTGTGAGGGCAGTTTGCTAACTAGGTCGCGTTCGAGTTTCCATGTACCAAGAAGGCTTCGGAATACACCGTGAGCCACGAATCTCGACGTCGTTAGACCATCGGTTGCATCTTTCCATGTCTGCTCAAGCGATTTCATTGCAGCGTCCTTGGAATCTTGATCGTCGCTGGGGCTCGTGTATCTCGCTGGTGTGAGCATGTCCAGTGGCAGATAGTTGTGTGGTAGGACCGGAACTTGGGGCTCAAGAGGTTCACGGATCTTCAACCCAAGTGCCTCTGCAATCTCGTTCATGAGATAAGGATAATCACCCATTGGGAACTGTGATACTCGTGGGTCGTTTCGAAGGTCAAGGGTTCTCTGAACGGAAACGTCATCGTGAAGCTTGCTCTTGAAAACCTCAGAATCACGGCCTGGAGAGACATTGTCTGACCACAGTGCCGCTACGAATCGAGCCTGCATCTGCATCACACCCCAGTACGGTGACCTGTAGAAACCTACGAAGCCGAGATCGGGGACTTCTGGATGATGCGTTCCATGGAAAGCCAAAGCAACAGGTTGGTCGATATGTTTTGGCGAAAAATGAAGCGCCTTCAAGACGTCCTCAGGAAGATAGCTTATGCAGGGTGAAGCGTCAAATCCGGTCGAGACCACTATCGCTGCAACATTCTCAATCCTGGTGCCGTCGGACAGCGTTGCCGTAGAGCCTTCAAGGCCTTCAACCTTTCCGTTTGACAAAGTGATGAGCCCAGATCGAACGAAGTCGGTGTACCATTCACTGACTGCGAGGTAAGGCTGCTTATCATTGTTTGTGTTGTCAATCTTGAGAAGGGGGGAGTATTCAGACTGATCAGAGCCAAGTACACCCTTGTATATGTCATGGACTAGTTTTGCTGTTTCCTCAGGGATATGTCCTTGTGTGTTGGTCAAGGGTTTAGGGCGGTTGTTGCGGTTATATGATGCAAAGTCAAGCGGCAGAAAAGGCGCAGCTGCATCCACAGGCTTTATACATGTTAGTAACTCGACTTGAGGGTACAATCTGACTGCCTACCTTGGGGCTAGTATAGAGAGGAAACACCCATATAGGCCGCTGGATAACATGGTGAATGCTGTACTTATCAGCGTCCACGATTTTCGATGGATCCGGTGAGTTGACCTCGGAGGAGAGATGGGCGCCAATAGTTCCTGCGATCTCAACACCAGACATCTGCCCTCCAACAACGAGAATCTTGCCACCGCCAGGTCGACCTTTGCCTAGCAGATTCCCGATGTCCCTGTAATGACTGCTGTGAACAACAGGGATGTCCATCTCCTTATTCAGGCTCTCAGGTATGATAGGTTTTCCAAAGAAACCAGACGCCACCAAAAGGTAGTCAAAGTTTTTGGTTTCTGTTCCAGACTCGGACTTCGTGTTAACAGTCCAGCCGTTGGATGATCCCAGCGGGCGCTCTGCTGTCTCAACTCGCGTACCAAGCTTGAGTTCAAAGTCCGCATTGCTCGTCAAAAAGCGCTCAAGGTACCTGTGAAGGTATTTTCCAACCATCCAACCCTGTGGGAGTTGAGGATCACTGTCCTCCCAGGCGAGTTCACTGAACTGCATTGTATGTCTACTCTGGTTCGCCCACATAAACGGGTGAACCTGCCGCCCATTGTCTGTCTTTGACGTAGGCCATAGACCTCCTATATCCTTCTGGGCATCGAATATAGTGACCTTGAACTCGCCAGGGGTAGTGTTGTGTAACAGCGTTTTGGCTGCAACGAGCCCCGAAGGGCCAGCGCCTACAATAATCAGCGAGGACGCTCGAGGTAGCAGCGTGTGACTCACCAACAATACAGACCGTCTTGGCCATTTTTCTCGCACCAAACAGGTACTTGGAGATACTCATACAAGAGCTTAATCAGTTTAGTTTAATCCCTGTCCAAAGCTCACTTTCACGACGAGTCGAGACAGGGTTGAGCGATTTGTAGCAGGAGAGCTAGGATGAGCAGACTGGTGAAAATGGCAAAGGCGAGTGAACATGAACACCTTTATACCTTACTCACAACCACAGAATTGCCCCTTCCTCAAACTGGCCGTCAGCAAGCCAGCACAGTCCTAGGGTGATATACAACAATCAGTGAGAAGGAACATCCAATGGTTGTGCACCCCGTAAACGGCTTAGTCCATGATAGCTCCGCAACTCCCGACATCTTTCAAACAGCTGTAGGCTTACCTAAGCGCTTAGCTTGAGAAACGCATGAGACTGTGATTTTCCATTGGATGAGGGTGCAACACATTTCATCTGAGTTTCCCTCGTTAGTATAGGCTTATAGATCGTCACAGGGTAGATGTCCTTGCTTGCTGACTGCGATGTCTCATCTTAGACTCTAGGCGCGTTGAGGTGTAAGCGGCATACACAAAAGACATGACATAAGAGCGAACTATGGACATGGACCAGACTTGATACCCAAGAGAATGAAATAATTATACCAATAATTTCATAATCAGTCGTCTTTTGGTATCTAAAGTTGGCAACATATCTATAGTAAAATTATGTACCAAAAGTATCCGAACGCTCCACACCTAACCACCTCAATTCATTTTATTAT